>VMDO01014820.1:0-53253 GCA_007922755.1 Pedetes capensis | reverse complement strand
TCTCTTGTTCAATGTCCAGCTTTCACAACCATATGATGCCACTGAAAATACCATGGCATGAGTCAGATGCACCTTCGTCTTCAATGTGACATCTTTGCTTTTCAATACTCTAAAGAGGTCTTTTGCCACAGCTTTTCCTAGAGCAATGCGTCTTTGGATTTCTTGACTGCTGCTTCCACGGGTGTTGATTATAGAGCCAGGCAAAGTAAAATCTTGGACAACGTCAATCTTTTCTCCATTTAATGTGAAGTTGCGTGCTGACCCAGTTGTAAGGATTTTTGTTTTGTTGATGTTTAGTCGTAGCCCATATTGAAGGCTATGATCTTTGATCTTCATCAGTAAATGTTTTAAATCCTCTTCATTTTCAGCAAGCAAAGTGGTGTCATCTGCATAACGCAGGTTGTTAATGAGTCTTCCTCCAATCTTGATGCCACGTTCTTCCTCATAAAGTCCAGCTTCCTCATAAAGTCGGATTATTTGCTCAGCATATAAATTGAAGAGATAGGGTGAAAGTATACAGCCCTGGCACACACCTTTCTCAACTTTAAACCACTCAGTGTTTCCTTGTTCTCTTTGAACAACTGCCTCCTGGTTCATGTACAGATTTCTCATGAGCACAATTAGGTGTTCTGGTATTCCCATTTTCCGAAGTGTTATCCATAATTTGTTGTGATCCACACAATCAAAGAATTCCTCAGTACTGAAAGGAAAATGTCTAAAAGAAAAATAGTATCTGACTATTGATAATATTGGTATCTTTGTTCGTTACCTGAATGTTATCTTTGACTACTTATTTGTAATTCATTCATTAGGACATTCTGAGTATCTACTTGTTTTGTAGAAATTTGAGATCATGTGGTAGAGGTAGGCATTTGTAAAAGGCATCTTTAGGGAAGTCTTCACAGTGGAGAAAATGTTGAAGGCATCTTAAAGGTTATTAGGAGGCCACCATGAAGAAAAGGAAAAAGATATGTACAAAGAAGACCAATGATGTATTTGAGAGGTGATTTTATCCTTTGTAAGGAAAGCCAGGAAATGACAACCTAAGGGTCTCACAGGGTCCTTCAGGATCTTTGCTCCTCTCTTTCAGCTGGGCCTCACCCTTTCTTTATGAAGATGGACCTTAAGTCCCCACCACCTCATTACTCCTGAGGCTACCTCCTTCTGATGCTGAATGAAGATACCTGCAGGACAGGTGTTTTCCTCCTACCCTGAAGCCCCCAGAACTGGATCAAGCACACCTAGTGGTAAGGATGATGCAAGGAAAAACTGTCAATAGAAAACAAAAAGTCAGATCTTAGGAACACTGTAGGGAAAAATTGAGAGGAAATTGGCAAAAACTCCCAAACTGGGAAAACGGCTTTTGAATATCTGGTTTGTAAATTAGAAATCTTGGGAAAATGAACGTAACTTGGTTGCACATTTGTACAAAACTCTTCGTGATTGGACAATTGGACTGAAAGCTGATTGGCTCAGGCCATTTCATGGCCCAGCTATATAATGAGCTGCACCGGGGGCAGCTCGACGCTTTTGGCACCCTTTTAGGCCTTTTCTGCCTCTTTGCTTCTTTGCCCACACCACCGGCTAAGCAAGGCCTTCTCGCCCATTCCTGCCCGGACCACTGATGAGGAAACACCTCTCCTGCTGCTCTCCCCTGGACCTTCAGTGAGGAAGGAACGCTCTCCTATTGTATTCCTCAATAAGGAAAGAACCTGCTCTCCGTCTGATTGCCCTCGAAGCAACAGCTGTCCTCTCGTGACCACCTAGATGACCAACACAGGTGTTTGCCCCTGGAAGGCAAAAGCATCTGAGGCTTCTCCTTTCTCCCATCTTCTCCGGGGTCCCGAGGCCGCAGGAGTCCATGCCCCTCACCTGAGGGTCCCGAGTGAACTGTGTTTAGTACCTTTGTGCACCGAAGCGCCACCTGTCCGAACCTCCAGGCCGGACCGGTAGGCGCGCGTCCCACAGAACACATGAATGGGCATTCTCAAACTTCAGTGTGCATCAGGAAGAACTCCTGAAGGGCTTAATAAAACACAAATTGCTTGGCTATGACTGATTGCTAAGAAGTGATAGATGTTTATGTGGTATGTAATACTGAAACTGCTTTGGCCAGGGACCACATTTTGAGAACATCTGCCCTAGAGGAAATACATTTTCCTTACCCATAAAAAGAAGAGATGGGGTTGAGGAAAAAACCAAAACAGAAAAAAACAAAACTCTGATGTTTTATCCAGGGTAGGATCCAGAGACTCAGTGATTCCAAAAAATTTTACATCATTATGGTTTTATTTGGTAAAGCAAGGTGTTGCAGAACGCAAGAATTAAACAATTAGTATAATTGAGACATAATATTGCTCAAAAATTTGAAACCTTCAAATTAAAACTTTTTAAAGGAAGGATAATATAAATTGCTTTATGAAGAAAGACATCCAAATAGACTTTAAAATATAATATCATTCAGTTTAGTTTTCTTGCTTTGATGGATAAGTTAATAAATATTAATTTAGAAACAGAAACTTAATATGGAATTGGTATTTATATTTAGGGGCTGGGATTAGCTCAGTTGGTAGAGTGCTGCTCTGCAGTCTCTGATGTCCCGAGTTCAATTCCCAGCACTGTAAAAATGGGAGAAGGACCTGGCAATCCACTCCCAAGGCAATCCTGAAACAGTCAGCCATTGAAAACCCTATGAGGGTCGCTATGAGTCAGATACCGACTTGATGGCACTTAACAACAACAACAACAACAATTTATATTTAGAGTTGGATATCTAACCTTACTCAAGTTTCTATTAAATGCATAGTTATACATTTATTATTGTCTCGATCTGTGGTTCTCAGGTCTGGCTGAAGAGTTGATGCTCCTGGATGGAATCTGGATTTAACACATCAGTGGTGGAGTCCAAGTATTGTTCTCTTAAAGACTTCTGAGGTGATTCTAATGTGTATCAAGAGTTGAGAATTATAGACACAGTCATTGAACTAGAGGTAACTTATATTTTATGAATCAAGATTTTACTGATTGTTTTTCCTATGAAACTCAGTAATGAACAGTTATATGAGAGATTTTCACTTTATGTATGTCTTGATGAACCAGAATTTCCTCAACTTCAATAAACACTAGTATGAAATAATGATGTGCTTTCTTTATTGCCAATTGGAACAGGAATCCCCCTCATGTCTGTCAGTTTGTGGTATCTTGAGGGTTTGTATGTTGCTGTGATGCTGAAAGCTATGCCACTGGTATGATAGAAAACAACAGTGTCACCCATGATGGACAGGTTTCAGCTGAGCTTCCACACTAAGACTAGAGAGAAGAACATGGCTAATCTACTCCCAAAACATTTAGCCATTGAAAAGCCTATGCATAGTAGAGAAACACTGTCAAATATAGTGCGGGAAAGTGAGCTCCCCAGGTTGGAAGACATTCAAAAGACAATAGGGGAAAAGTTGGCTACACAAAGTAGGGTATAGCTTAATGACAGGACCTCTTTTTGCAGATGTGGCATGACTCAAAATGAACAACTGTAAACACCCATTAATAATTGGAATGTGGAATGTACATAGTATGAATCTAGGAAAATTGGAAATTGTTAGCAAGGAAATGGTACACATAAACATCAACATTCTAGGCATCACTGAGCTAAAATGGGCTGGTATAGGCCATTTTGAATCAGGTAAGCATATGGTCTACTATGCCAGGAATGACAGATTAAAGAGAAATGGGGTTGAATTTATCATCAAAGAAGACATCTCAAGAGCTGTTCTGAAGTACAATACTGTCAGTGATAGAGTAATACCCATTCACCTATGAGAAACGCCAGTTAATATGACTGTCACTCAAATTTGCATACCCACCACAAGCCTACAAATGAAGAGAGAAGATTTTTACCATCTTCTGCAATCAGAAATAGATTGAACATGCAAACAGGATGTACTGATAATTACTGGTGACTGGAATGCAAAATTTGGAGATAAAGAAGGCTCAGTAGTTGGAACATATGGCCTTGGTGACAGAAATGATTTTAGAGACCAAATGATACAATTTTGTTAGACCAACAACCTTTTCATTGCAAACACTTTTTTTTTCAGGACTGGAGGTTGATCCCAGGGCCTTGCACTTGCGTGTTTTGTAAGTGCTGTACCACTGAGCTGCACCCCCAAACCATTTCTTTACTTTTTTTGAGACACGGTCTCGCTAAGTTACACAGACTGCCTCTGGTCTTGAACTTGCAGTCCTTCTGCCTCTGCCTGGGATTACAGGCATGTATCACTGTGCCCAGAACAGACACATTTTTCATCTACATAAAGGTGACTATTGTTGAATGTTGTGAGGTGCTGAGTCGGTGTCCAACTCATGGCAACCCTGTGTACAATAGACAAAACACTATTGTGAGTACTTCTCTGCTATCCATCAGGTTTTTAATGGCTGATTGTTTCTTGGGAGTGGGTTGCTAGGTCCTTCTCCTAAGCCTACAACACCTGGTATTCCCAGGCAGTTTCCCATCCAAGTACTAACCAGGCCTGACCCTGCTTAGCTTCTGAGTTCTGATAGGATCAACACCACAGTGCTATAGCTGCAAGCCAATTGCTTATACTCAAATTGAAACTGAAGAAAATTAGAACAAGTGCACGAGAGCCAAAGTATGACCTTGAGTATGTCCCACATGAGTTCAGAGACACCTCAAGAACAGGTTTGATGCATTAGACTCTAATGATCAAATGAGACGAGTTGTGGCATGGCATCAAAATCATCATTCATGAGGACAGCAAAAGGTTATTAAAAAGGGAAAAAAAGACCAAGTTACATATCAAAAGAGACTCTGAAACTTGCCCTTGAAGGTGAACCAGCTAAAGTAAAAGGAAGTTATGACAAAGTTAAAGAACTAAAGATTTCAAAAGGCGGCTCGAGAAGACAAAATCAAGTATTATAATGATCTATGCAAAGAGCTAGAGATAGAAGAGATAGAAAACCAAAAGGGAAAAACATGCTGTTTTTCTCAAGCTTAAGGAATTGAAGAAAAAACTGAAGCCTCAAGTGGCAATAGTGAAGTATTCTATAGGCAAAATATTAAATGATGCAGGAACCATTAAAAGAAGATGGAAAGAATACAGAGTTGTTATATCAAAAAGAATTGGTGGATGACTAACCATTTTAAAAGGTTGCATATGATCAGGAGCCAATGATACTGAAGGACAAAGTGGAAACTACCTTGAAGGAAATGGTTAAACTCAAGGCTCCAGGAATTGATGGAACACCAATGAGATGTTTCAACAAAGAAATGCAGCACTAGAGGTGCTCACTTGTTTATTTCAAGAGATTTTGAAAACGGCTACTGGCCAACTGATGAACAAATTCATATTTGTGCCTCCTCCCAAGAAAGGGGATTCAAATGAATGTGGAAATTATCAAACAATATCATTAATATCACACATAAGGAAAATTTTGCTAAGAACCACGCAAAAGCAACTGCAGCAGGATATACACAGGGAACTGCCAGAAAAATCAATCCAGATTCAGAAGAGGGCATGGAACCAGGAACATAATTGCTCATGTTAGATGGAATTAGCCAAAAGCAGAATGATTTCTATGTATGTTTTATTGACTATGCAAAGGCATTTGACTGTATGGATCATAACATATTATGGATAACACTGCAAAGAAAGGGAATACCAGAGCATGAGAAGTAGTCATGAGAAATGTGTACATGGACCAGGATGCAATTGTTTGAACAGAACAAGGAAACACTGCTTGGATTAAAGTCAAGAAAGGTGTGTGTCAGGGGTGTATCCTTTCACTGTTCCTCTTCAATCTCTATGTTGAGCAAATAATCAGAGAAATTGGATTTTATGAAGAAGAACATGACATCAGTATTGGAGGAATGCTCATTAACAACTGTATTATGCAGATGACATAATTCTGCTTGCTGAAAGTGAAGAGGATTTGAAACATTTGCAGATGAAGGTGAAGAGCACTGCCTTCAGTATGGATTCCACCTCACCATCAAGAAAACAAAAATACTTAAAATTGGATCAGTATGTAACTTCATGGTAAATGGAGAAAAGATTGTAGTTGTCCAAGATTTTGCTTTACTTGGTTCTACAATTCACAGAAGCAGCAGTCAACAAATCCAAAAGACACATTACATTAGAAAAAGCTATTGAAGCCACCAGGCGTGGTGACGCATGCCTGTAATCCCAGCAGCTTGGGAGACGGAGTCAGGAGGATCACAAGTTGGAGACCAGAGGCATTCTGTGTAATTTAGCGAGACCCTGTCTCAAAAAGTAAAAAAATGGGCTGGGGGTGCAGCTCACTGGTCCAACACTTGCAGAGCACGCAAGCATGAGGCCCTGGGTTTAACCCCCGGTA
Source organism: Pedetes capensis (assembly GCA_007922755.1). NCBI lineage: Eukaryota > Metazoa > Chordata > Mammalia > Rodentia > Pedetidae > Pedetes > Pedetes capensis. The sequence continues at coordinate 46,881 of VMDO01014820.1, read as the reverse complement.
GTGAAAAACAGAAAAACAAACAATAACAACAACAACAACAACAAAAACCAATTATTGAAAAAGACCTCTTTAAAGGGTTGAAAAGTAAAGATGTCATATTGAAGATAAAGGCGCACCTGACTCATACATGCCATTTTCAGTTGCATCATATAGTTGTGAAAGCTGTACATTGAACGAAGGAGACAAGAGAAGACTCGATACTTTCGAATTATGCTGCTAGAGACAGGTATTGAATATACCATTGACTGCAAAAAGAACCAACAAATCTGTACTAGAAGAAGTGCAACCTGAGTGTTCCTTGGAAGCAAAAATGGATAGACTGTGTTTTATGTATTTTGGAAATGTTTTCAGGAGGGACCAATCCCTGGAGAAGGACATCATATTTGGGAGAGTGATGGGCCAACAAAAGAAAGGAAGGCCCTCAGCTAGATGGATTGGCACAGTGGCTACAACACTGGGCTTAAACATAAAAGAAGATCGTGTGCCTGGCACAGAGTTGAGGAACATTTCCCTTGTACATAGGGTTGCTATGAGTCGGACCCTACTTCAGGGTACCTAGCAAGTACAACAGGAATCATATTTTTCTTCCTAATGTGTCTCATTTATACATGTGAATCAGGAACAAATTTTAAAAATTACAAGTCATGGCAATGGGGAAACTAGACAGATCATCTTACAGCAACATGACAAAAATGATGAAATCTCTCAGCAATTTGCTGACAGCAAGTTCACTGCCAAAGAGCCACAGATCTTGTTAACGCCTTGTTGGCTGTCATCTTGTTAGTTAAACTGAAGGGACTTTTGATTAAGGGTATAGTCAAACCTAGATTAAATTGGCAATGACTCTTAACAGTTGAGTTCTTTCTAGGAGTTTGATTGGTCACTCGTACACTTGACCTACTACATAGAAGGACATAAATTACTTGGTAAAACAGATTCCGATTTAGAGTCACAGAAATGACAAGACAAATCCCACCAAATAGTAGTTAGTTGCTAAATTCTAGGTTTACTTTCCTCAGCTTCCCAAGTGTAGCAAATAAAAGTACAGGAGGCTTAATTAAATGTGAATTTGCAATGAATGATTATTAATATAACCTAGTCCCAAATGTTGAATAGGACATGCTTCTTCTAAAAAATAACTTCCTGTTCATTGGACATTTACATTGAACCTGAAAGCCTGTATTTTATCTAGTACATTTAACTCTAACTGCATCTTCCTACAGGATTTTGGCAGAGCTGAGTAGCAAGAAATGACTCTCTTGGAACTAGTGTCCTAGAAATAGTAGATCTGACCTTTAGCCAGACTCTTATTTCCCTAGTAAGGTATAAAAGCAAAATATACTCCTCTGGTTTATTACTGTAAAATTTGGAAAGTAAAAGTATAGGAGAGATAAGGCACATCCAATGCATAAATCAAAGTAAGATTACCTTCCTAACATTCCATTAATTTGTCCTCTACATTTATCAAAAGCTCCAAAAACTTGACCTTCCCCTACTGAGTTTATAATCCTTCTCTTCATTTGTTCTTTTTCCCTTCTCAGTCTGGATTCCATGATTCATCTTTTAAACCTCATTCTGTCAGGCCAGGTGCAGTGGCTCACACTTGTAATCCCAGCGACTCAAGAGGTGGAGGGAGGAGGATGGCAGATTTAAGACCAGAGGTAGCCTGTGTAATTTAGGGAGACCCTGATTCAAAATAAATAAAAAAGAGCCAGGGAGCCACCCAGTAGTAGAGCACTTGCAAGATATGTGCAAGGCCTTGGATTCAACACCTAAATACTGCAAAAAACAAACAACCAGCTCCCAAGCCCCCATAAATAAAAATAATTTTTAAAAACCTACATTGTCTTAAACATTCTCAAATCATTGACTTTTACCTCTCTCTTCCTCCTCTCCCTTCTCTTTCTTCTCCTCTTCCTCCTTTTTTTTCTTTTTGTGGTACTGGAGGATTGAACACATGGTATTCTACTAGTGAGCTGTACTCCCAACTCCCAAAAATTCAAGACATTTTTATACTGAGACAAAGTCTCATTTAGTTGTGCCGGACACATCTGGCCTCTAACTCACAATCCTCCTGGTTCACCCTGCTGAGTTGCTGGGATTACAGGTGTGTGCCCCAGCGACTGGCTGAAACTGTTCATTCTTATGGTATGTCTAGTCATGGAATCTATGCTAAGGAAGGGAAGGAGTTATGATATTAGAATGACCCGGTGAGCTTTTTCTGATAAGACATGCCTTCTCTCCCTTCTTGCCTAGCAAATTCCTAGTCTAGTGCCAATAGATATGACAAAACCAGACTGTTCCTTTCAAGTCTTCATAGGGACAAAAGCCAGTCTCCTAATTCTGCTTTACCTTTTTGGAAATTGTCTCTGGGAAGAAGGCGCAAACAGTCCTATCGGCAAATGTAATTCTGTTTGCTAATGGAATTAGTTCTGCCTTCTGTTCTCTGGATGTGCTGATGCTTGCTTGCATTCAGAACTTGGCAAACCACATGGTGCCCCCAATCTGCTCAGTCTGAGTGCCCTCGATGGGTGTGGGCTTGCTGGATGCCTGCACAGTGGTCACCTCTGAGCAAGCAGATATGAAGCAGGTTTAAGGTATCTATGGGGCCACTTAACTGGCTCAAATTCATTGCCACAAAATAAAAATTAGAGAAAAGCCAAATTATCTTAAATTTAGCTTTATGTACAGATTTGAAATGAAAAAAATGTTACAACTTATGGCTTTTAAGGGGTCAGGGTTTCTTTTCTACTCTTTTAATGATAGAAATTATTTGTAAATATCAAAAAGGTGATTGGTGTTGTTAGGTCCTATCAAGTCAGATCTGACTCATAGTGACCCTCATAGGGTTTTCATTGGTGTTTTTTTTTTTTTTTCTAGGATTGCTTTGGGAGTGAATTTCCATGTCCTTCTTGTGATTTTGTGGTGCTGGAGATTGAACCGGGGTCCTCAGAGAGTGTGGAGGAACACTCTACCAACTGAACTGAACCCTAGCCCCATCAAAAAGGTAGATTCTCCTAAAAAATAAGTTAGTCTTTGAAACTGTGTATTTTCTCATATAATGTGTTTTGTTTACTTGTGGTTATCATATGTAACTGTTTCTGTCTTCATCGCGTGAAAAAATTTGTGTCCTTGCAGTTGAGCTAAAAACTATTTGAAACTCAAAAGAATGGCATTGCGCTGTGCGTGTCAAACAAGCAAGTTGATTATGTACAAAATGCTTAGTTTGAATGCAGGGTTTTCTCCAGGGAGGAGCAGAAGGAGTGATTGAAATTGCTGTCATGTTGTAAATCCTAGAGGTGGTCATGTGGATGTAGATAAACTTTTTTCGGGGAAAGGGTGCTTGGGGTTGAACCCAGGGCCTTGCACATACTTTGCCAGTACTGTACCATGGGGCTGCACTCCTTACCCATGTTTTTACTTTTTATTTTGAAATAAGGTCTTGCTAAATTGCCCAGGCTGCTTCTGGCCTTGAATTCATGATCCTCCTGCCTCTGGCTCTTCAGGTGCTGAGATTACAGCCATTGCACCACCACACCTAGCAGGATGCAGAGAAACTTAGAATTCTTATGTAGCAGTTTACAAAGGTTCCCTGTGAAGCACTGATGCCCACAGACTGTGTCCTTTCAAGTGTGAGAGGTTAGGAGTGGTTCAGTGTGTGCCCCAGCATATGGGGCCTTTCCTCCTTGGCAAGTGGGTTTATGCCTTGTGGTGAGGTTGATACCCCACCTACAAATGTGGCTTTATGGTGGTAAGACAAGGTCATGTCCCTGAGTCGCTAAATTCTAGGTTCCAGTTTTTGCTGAAAAATAAAACACCCTCCGCGAGTTTTCTTGGCGAGGAAACTAACCTCCCACTGATGGAGTTCAGGACCTGTAGCCCTAAAACACGGCAGCTTGGCATTTGAGAAAATAGCAGAAGCAGGAAGGACAGAGGAGAGGAATATACTTCTTCAGACACAGGGACACAGAGAAGAATCAGAACAAAGAGGCCTAGCTGAAGTTCTTCTTAGTTTATTACCATTAGATCATATCCCCTATTCTTTGTCTACTTCATTATCAAACCTCAGCATAAAAATGCATGGCCTTCATTTCCTAATGAAGGCTTTTGTATTCAGTAAAAGTTACATTAAATACATTTTTTTTTGCTTTTATTAATCTGTCTTTTGTTATAAGCTCCTGTAGCTATGAACTTAGCTTATGTGGAAATCTCTCCCCAACACCACATAGCCTGTGACTGTCCTACTGGAATGCCAAGGTAATTGTCTGCAGCTGCTTGCAGCAGCCCAGGTGGTTATATTGCTGATGCCCAGAGTTCAGAATTTCCCCTCCAAGTGTGCTACAAAATCCTTGACACAAAATAGCAGCTTCGTGTAAGAAGGATGAGTCCTCGTAGGTGGCTCCAACTGAGGGGCCTCCAGACACTTCTCATGCTGCACATGAAGTTGAGCAGTGAGCTTGCTGGAGAGATGTGTGGAAGTCCTGTGACATAGGTGCTCCATGGGCCCCAGAGCAGTTTTACAAAAGCTATAGGAATGAAAGAAAGTGCTGTAGCTTAGTGATCTTTGTGCCAAAATATGAAATAATTGAATATTCTTAAATGGCTGAAGAATATTTATCATTGGTACTAGAGGTAGAGGGATATGGGACTAAGCCAGAAAACTGCACAGATGTGTGTGTGTGTGTGTGTGTACACGCGCATGCATGTGTGCATGTGTGCACACGTTTCACAAATGGGTCTTGCCAAAGATGGGTCTCTGAAAACTGATCTTGATCTTTGAAAAAAATTTATAGTGTGGGAAGACATTTGAATCTAATTTGCTTCAGTTGTTTGAGGTTTGTAAAGACAATATCTTATGCTCTTAAAATTTGTCTAATACAACTGGGAGAAATTATAAAGAAAACATTTCACTTAAATATCTATTAACTTGTTGTTAGGTGCTGTCAAGTCGGTATCTGACTCATAGCAACCCTCATAGGGTTTTCAATGGCTGACTGTTTCGGGATTGCCTTGGGAGTGGATTGCCAGGTCCTTCTCCCATTTTTTGCAGTGCTGGGAATTGAACTCAGGACCTCAGAGACTGCAGTGCAGCACTCTACCAACTGAGCTAAATCTCAGCCCTATCTATTAACTAGGGTGTTCTTATTGTTGTTACATGCCGTCAAGTAGGTAACTAGGGTAGTGGCTCCAAAAATCTCAAATTAGGTATTTTTGGGGATGTTATGAAATGAGACTACAAAATACCTTACCTTTAGAGAAATATTTGTTTCTTTTTTTAAAATTTCATATATATATGTATATATATGCCATTATATGTGGTAAGCCTGCAGCCATAGCCCTGTGGCATCCAATCCTGTCAGATCTCGGAAGCTAAGCAGGGGCGGACCTGGTTAGTACCTGGATGGGAGACCACCTGGGAACACCAGAAGCTGTAGGCTTGGGAGAAGGACCTGGCAACCCCCCCAAAAAAAATCAATCTGCCATTGAAAACCCTATGAACAGCAGAGAAGCACTGACAATAGTGTTTCCCCTGTTGTACAGAGGGTCGCTATGAGTCGGATACCGACTTGACGGCACCTAACAACAACAACAACATATGTGGTAAATATATAGAAAAGAAATCTGTGTTGTTGATGGAAAACAAGTCTTGTAAGAAAATGATTTGATGAGAGTTAAAGGTGTCAGTTTGCTGCAAAAGCCAAGAAAGAGATTAGACTATAATTTATGGCTTCATACAGCATTCTTTAACAAGCATTATGTGATCTTCTGTCTTTTAGTGGAGTTCTACAATGTAGAGCCATTAATTTGTGTTCTCAAACCTATAGATGAGTGTACAAACACACACACACACACACACACACACACACACACACACACACAGAGAGAGCAGTGTTTACAGATGAGTGGTGATTTATGTTGGGATCAAGTCCTAAAGTCAACAAGTAAACCAGAACTCATGAATTATAAATTAATCCCTAAAAAGTCACTCTAAAAAGTGGTATATATAATTGTTTTCATAGTAACACTTGTGCATACTAAAGTTGAAGTATGTGTATAATGAGGTAGACTGAAGAAAAGACAAATATAAAACCTTAATTCTGATGTTTAGGTGTTCAAACCATCCCACTTGCCATAGATGTTGTTAGGTGCCGTCCAGTAGGTATCCGACTCATAGTGACCCTCATAGGGTATTCAATGGCTAACTGTTTTGGGATTGCCTTGGGAGTGGATTGCCAGGCCCTTCTCCCATCTTTGCAGTGCTGGGAATCGAACTCGGGATCTCAGAGACTACAGCACAGTGCTCTACCAACTGAGCTAAATCCCAGCCCTTCCATAGATTGTTGTTGTTGTTGTTAGGTGCCATCGAGTCGGTATCCAACTCATAGCGACCCTCATAGGGTTTTCAATGGCTGACTGTTTTGGGTTTGCCTTGGGAGTGGATTGCCAGGCTTTTCTCCCATGCCATAGATAGCAACCATCAAAAAAGCCCTCTAGTGGGATGATGGCTAAGATGATTTTTTTAATTCATAAATGTTAGTGGGGTACAGAGTAATAGGTCCTTTGCTACTTTCATCAATGTACATAATTTATGGACTCTTTGATTAATATGTGGTAAAAATCATATGGAATTATAAGTTATAATCCCCCATTTTTTACCATGTATTTTTGTAGTTGCATCATATAATTTGAGATTGTTCTCTCCCCTTTTATCCCTCTGCATTATTTCCCCTCCCCATTCCCCCTTCCACAATTTTTGCTCCAGCCCACTAGTCCCCTCTCCCCTTCTTTCTACTCTACTTATATTTTCCCTTCTTAGGTATGCCTAATTGTTGTTTTTCTAATATACCTATATATGTAGAGTTTTTTCCTTCCTTTTAGTTAGATTTAGCTCCTAGATATGGGTCAGAACATACAGCATTTCTCTTTTTGGGCCTGGATTCATTTGGTTGGCATTATATTCTCCAGTTTTATCCATTTTGCTGCAAATGACATTATTTCATTCTTTTTCATTGCTGAGTAATATTCCATCATGTGTGTGTATCACAATTTTTTTTATCCATTCCTCTGTTGATAGACATCTTTGTTGGTTCCATGCCCTTGTGATTGTGACCTACATTAAATATGGAAATGTCCCTGTTTAATGATGACTTATCCTTTGGATATATTCCCAGGAGTGGTATAGCTGGCTGTAAGGCAGTTCTATTCTTAGTTTTCTAAGATATCGCCATATTGATTTCCAAAGTGGTTGAACTACTTTACAATCCCATCAGTAGTGTAAAAATGTTCCCTTTCTCCACATCCTTGCCAGCATTTGCTCTGTTGATCTTGGCCATTCTTACTGGAGTGAGATAGAATCTCAGTTATTTTGATTTGCATTTTCCTAGGATATTGAGCATTTTTTCATGCATTTCTTGGCCCTTTGAATTACTTCCTTTGAGAACTGTCTGTTCACTTCCTTTGCCTATTTGTGTATTGGGTTATTTGTTGTCTTCATATTTATTTTCTTAAATTCTTTGTATATTCTTGAAATTAGTCCTCTGTCAGATGTGTAGGATGCAAAGATTCTCTCCCATTCTGTAGGCTCTCCCTTAACTCTGTTGATTATTTCTGTTGGCTCTGATTATTTCTGTAGGCTCTGTTGGCTTCTGATTATTTCTGTAGGCTCTCCCTTAACTCTGTTGATTAAAAAGCTGTACAGAAGCTTTTTAATTTCACGTAATCCCATTTTTTAATTCTTGTAACCATTTACTGAGCAATTGGAGTCTTGTTAAGGAAATACTTTCCTATGCTTATGTGTTGGAGTATGTTTCTGGTTTTATGTTGAGGTCTCTTATCCATTTCAAATTGACTCTTGTGCAAATTGAGATATACAGGTTTATTTTCAATTTTCTGCAAATGGATATCCAATTTTCCCAACACCATTTGTTGAAGAGGCTATATTGAACATGTTTCTATGTTGAACATGTTTAACGCCTTTGTCAAAACTCAGGTGGTTGTGGTTGCATGGGTATATGTCTGGGTCTTCAATTCTGTTCCATTGGTTTTCAAGCCTATTTTTGTGCCAATACAATGCTGTTTTTGACATTATAGCCCTGTAGTATGGTCTGAAGTCAGGTATAGTGATCCTGCCTGTGCTACTTTTGCAGCTTAAAATTATTTTGGCTATATGTGGTCTTTTGTGCTTCCATATGAATTTTAGGATTACTTTTTCCATTTATGAAAAGTCTGTCATTGTAATTTTAATGGGGATTGCATTAAATCTGTAAAATGCTTTTGGTAATATAGTCATCATTACAATATTGATTCTCTGATCTATAAGCAAGAGAGGTCATTCCATCTTCTAGTGTCCTCTGTAATTCTCTTCTTTAGTATTTTGAAGTTTTCCTTGTAGGTATCATTGGGGTCTTTGGTTAGATTGCTAACTAAATATTTAATTTTTGGAGTGGGCTATTGTAAATGGAGATGAATTAGTATGAGCAAGATTTTCAAGAGGTCTTTGATAAAGTGAAGAAATGAAACATATGAATTCAGAGGGTTTAGGAAGGAGCTGAAAACAACATGAGAGGATTAGAAAATTTACTCAAGGAGGTACTAGATGAGAAGTTCCCACACCTATGGCAAGAACTAGATACCTATACAACTGAAACATTCAGAACCCCAAACAGAGTAGATTAGAACAGATCGATGCCACCACACATTATAACTGGAATGCTAAATATAGAGAGCAAAGAAACTATTCTAAAAGCTACAAGAGAGAAGTGCCAACTCACTTATAAAGGCAAGCCCATCAGAATAACAAGCTCCCTGTCTGGGGACTCTTGGAAATTGGTGAGCTCACAAACCAGAGAAATTTGAGTTATTACGACTAATGGGACCACATCTGCACCCACAGACTGGTGAGGCCAAGAGGAATTCTGTTTTCACCTCTGTTATTACACAGCACATGGAGTGGTAATTATTTGTTTACACATCTGCTCCCCTGCTGCGTTCTAAGGCCCTGTAGGCTGGGAGACTATATTTTATTCACTGTTGTTTTCTGGAGTCTAGCCTTTACCTTTTGTACATAGTAGGTGCTCATTAAATGTTTTTTTAAATAAGATGAAAAAGTGATTTTTGTGTTTGTATTTGTTGATAATTATAACAATAACCATGTGAAATATAAAGTTATTTTGTGAGGTTTTGATATTTTCTCCACTACAGTAGCATCTTCTTTCACAGCCTATTGCCATAAATGAGAATATGATTAGTGATTGGGCTCCTGCCTGAGAGAGAAAAATGCCAAATTAGGATTTGGAGAAGGAACCTCCAGGTATACCATCTGATAAGAGCAGTTGTGTTCTTATCCATAGGTTGGATAAAGGAGGAAAATGTGTGTTTTAGCTGGAGGCTTTGAAAGGCTGACAAGGAGTGTAGCACAATATAAGCTCAGTTTATTATGTCTGAGTGAATGCGAGGGCATTTCTAGACAGTGACCTGTATATCTGCTTTACTATGGGGGGGGGGATGGTCAAGGGGGCCAGAAGAGAAGGTGCTCGGGTTGTAAAAATAGAACCAGTGTGAGAGACCGAAGAAAGGGATGTTAGCTATGACCAGGCTCTGCCTCTTAGGCAGCCCTGCCACATTCCTCAGAACAAACAGCTATTAAAATCCAAGCTCACAAAGCCTTAGCAGGCTTAGTAATGACAAGCACTGTCAGCGCACTATAATTAACATGGGGTGGTATAATTTATAAGGAATGCACTGTGCAGTTTAACAGAGAGGGGGGAATATCTGTTGTTAGCCTGCAGAATCAAAAGTAGCCTTATCCCTGGATGCAAGCATCTTTCTTCCTAAATGTGCTTTAATTTAGCTTTTTAAAAACAAAACAAAACAAAACAAAACTCATAAGAGGTTCTTCACATTGTGTTAGGTGTGTGCCAGGCAAGAGTGAGCCATGCAGGTGACCCTTCACCTCCCTCCCCCTCCCCTATTAATCAAGAAGGAAAGTGTCAGCAGATTGTCTTTACTGTACATAATTAAGCAGTTCTGAATGCTCAGTGAAACTCAAATGGGATGGCACGGAGCCTGGTAATATGACAGTTAATGGGATGAGACCAGCACTTATTCTGCCTCTATAATCAGCAAAGGCTTTTTGCTTTCCAACTGAGGACAGGAAGAGGAGGAAGCAGTCACAAAAGATAGCAACAATGACGACATGAGGTTGTTGGGCACCTCTCTGTACCTTTTATGATTGTCTCCAAAAAGGAAAATGCACCCTAACTGGAAGAAATGACCTCTTAATTACCCTGATTCAGTGCCTGTAATAAGCAGAGGCTTTTACTTCTGCAAAGCGCCAAATTGGTGTGAGAAGCATTCTCAGAAAATAGCTCTAATGGGAAGGTTTATACCTCCTTTCTCTTCTTTCTGCTTCCTGAAAACCTTTAAGCTACTTGCAATACTGCCTTAATCCCATCTCCCTGATGAGGAGGATATTTAAGAAAATGATGTGTTATTTTGCTTTTAGAGGATGGTCAACATAAGTATTTGTCATCAAGGACCATTTGCTAGGGCTGAGGCTTTCCTCTGCTGGTCTCCTCACACAAAAATCGCATCTCTTTGCTTCCTTTAAAGAAAGAAACTGGGTAAAATTACATTTGAAGCAAGGAAATGTGGTGATAGAAAGCAAGTTATTTTTAGCCATATAATCTTGTATCACAAATTATGTATGCTTGTTGACTTTGTCCATTGAAGAACATCATGAGAAAATTCTCTGTGCTGTATGAGCTATGGGAATAACAGGCATGTTGTTGTTGTTGTTAGGTGCTGTCAAGTTGGTATCCCCCTCATAGTGACCCTACATACAGCAGGGGAAACACTATTGTCAGTGCTTCTCCGCTACTCATAGGATTTTCAATGGAAAATTGCATTTTGGGATTGGGTTGCGAGGTTCTCCTCCCAAGCTTAAAGCACCTGGTGTTCCCAGGCGGTCTCCCATCCAAGTACTAACTAGGTCTGACCCTGCTTAGCTTCTGAGATCTGACTGGATGGGATGCCACAGTGCTGAGGCTGCAGGCTGTACTGTGGTCACTATATGACCCTACACAGGAGAAAACATATCACCCATTCATCTAAGAGGCAATGGAGCAGCACTATGAACCTGTACTCTTTGTCCTGTAAGACATCTGTAGATGCCAAAGCCTAAAGGAATAAAATCTGACTCCACAATTCAGGAACAAGTCCTGGGAGCTACTTGGAATCTTTTTAAAATGTGACTATCTTTGGAAAGATGCTGGAAAGGGGGCTCTCACTGTTGCAGTTTCCAAGGAGGAAGGATGGGGGCAAGCCTGATAGACTTGGCTTTATAGAAAGCTGAGATTTGGAGTTTGGTTTGTATTCTGGGCTGTACTTTTGACCTTCTATGCTTTCTTTAGACTGGAACTTGATTTCCTGAAGAATAAACCAGAAAAATCTCTCTCAGTGCTGTGAGGCTTTCAAATGCAAGAGAGTCAGCAGAGATTTGATCAGCATCCCAAACTCTTTCTTTGGGGATTGTTCTCTTAGATTAGTGATAGTATTTGGCTCCTGAGAGTGTTTTCCCTGGGTTTAGCTGGGAAATGCAGGTGTTTTGCTTGAGAAATGGGCTGGAAACGGTGCGAAACCCTCTGTTTTCAAAAAGTACAATTTGAAGAACTGGAAGCCTTCACTTCCTTTCCAGAAGGATGAACAGAAGTCCTTTCATTCACATCCATCATATTTTATTTCAGATTCAGAAACCTTTTAATTTCAGCAGAAATTTCAACATATGTTATCTTGCTCCAAAACAGCAAACGGTAGCTTAAAATACATTCATGCATTTCAAGTGCTCACTCTCAAAACAATATATATATATATTTCTACTCATATGGCATGTATTTCAGCAATTTTGCAGAGGTTTTTTTTTTCCCCTTTCCATTGCCTTAAACCATGCAAGCAGGAAGCAAATGTAAAGTGAATTCAAGAGCATTTTGTAATTCTTGAAAGGTTAATTGCACTATTTATAGACCAAACTGTAAAGCAAAAGCCCTCGGCATGACCCTTCAGGGTCACCGTAGTAATAGCAACCCCAGTGGAGCCCTGACCAGTCATGAATTACTGTCTGTGATAGTGAGAATGCTGACAGTTCAATCACAGCACTGTTTCAATAGAGAACTCCATATATTTAAAGCGCTGATACTGTTTTCCCTCTAAATGACAGGCTTGACAGATGGGCCAAAAGCACCGCAGACGTTTGAACAAGGAAATAGAGAGGGAGCCTGCTGGAAGCTGGGCTTCATGCAGCCAGCCGAGAATGATGAATAGAGTGTGATTGTGTCTGACAGGTAGTAATATAACTATTCATTCACCACAGAGCACCTGGAGCACACTATATTAAATGGTACAAGATGGAGAGATTCTGTGACAAGAATAGGAAGTGTGAATCCCAGGCTGAATTTAGGCATAGCAATCGAAAAGGTCAGGGGTCAAGCCATATAAACTGCCTCAGCGAAGGCTATAATTAAATTATTTGCTTACTAAAGTGTTTCTAATGTTTTGCTAACATGTTGCCAGGATCATTACTTCAGCATGTCTGAACATTTCAAATAAAAGCAGCTTCTCCCCACCCTTTTACTAGCTTTCTCCCAGACAACTGGTTCCTTTTCTTATCTGAAGTCTCTTTCTCACTTTTTGCCTCCATTGCTTCGGCTCCAAAATGAGAGTCCCAGAAAAGTCAAGAGGAAGGTTGACTGGCCAGAGGGTCACCCTCCTGGTAGGAGCAACTTCCTCCACCCAGAGTGGTTCTGCTTGGGTGAGGGTGGCCTGAAGGCAAGTCATTGTCAGGCCATAGCACAGGGGGTTCTTCCAGGTGTGAAGCAGGAGAAGGAAGAGCTGAACGAATGGCGATGTTCAGGGAGGGAAGAGGGCTGTGTCCACAAATGCTCATCTTTTGCCTCCAGTGTCAGCAAAGACCCTGTAATGCTTCTGACCAGTGAAAGAATTGTTTTCAAAGCAAAGCATGAGGATGGGCCCCGGGGATAAAGAGAGTTGGATTGTTTTTCAGAACACATGTCCTCTTCTTCCAACCTCCTAATACACACATGGCTAAATATTTCTACACTTGCTTTCGTAATAATTTTTAATTACTATGTCTGACTGTCACATTCTGAAAGCTTTAGTCCTAGCAAGTGTCATATCATAAAGAATGATTAGGCTGACTCTTTTGGATTTGGCGTTTTAACATTACTTACGTGTGAGTGTGTTACATATCACACATAGCCACAGGAGTAACATAAAATGCCACAGCTAAGAAAGATAGCATTCTACTTCATAATGTCTGTGAAAGTGCATACATATATGTTCTATAATTCAGGAGCCCCTAGTGGACTCTAGTTTGCATCTAAAATCCCTGGGAAAGGAAACACCTGGGAGTGCCTTCCCATGGGCAAATGTTCATCAACTGCCGCCCTAAATTAGTTTTGCTTGTCACTTTCTTTATTCACAGGAGCCTGTGACAGCCAAGGAAGGTTACAGTGCTGCCATCATTGTGCTGTTTGGCGGGTCCCTCTGGGGGCCGAGATGCTGGTCACTTTTGTCCTTTCACTTCCCATTTTCTCTTCTTGTCTTTGAGGCTGATTTGGCTGGTATGAAGATGCTCTGACAGCAAGCCCAGTGCTCTGTGGGCCCAACCTCACAATTTCAGATTTGCCTTGCTCATGAAAAATACATTGTAAATATGTGCAGCTCTCTTTTCCCAGCCCACTGCAGGGTGAGACCATGGGTTAACACTCACAGGGGATTTTGTATGTGACCTCTCTGATTAGCTATGGAAAACAAACTCCAGTTAAAGCTTCCTCCTTCCTGAACAAACCCTCCTGTCTTGATCCTTCCTTCCTTAACACTTCTTTTCACAGCCTTCTTTTTCAACTGGTATTACTCAACTATTTTGATTACTATTTGGTTACTGATTTATGGGCATATCTATGTCTTAACCTGTAGTTACAAATCTGTATATATCATGTCTTACTCATCTTATGAAAGACTATTTAGCAGTTGTTAGCTGTATTATGGCCTCAGAAGAATGTGTTTTTGAGAATTGGGCAAATGTGCAAAATCTTATTTGATAAGTCTTTTAACAGACCCCAAATGAAAGTTTAGAACAAAACCTCTCACTTATTTCAGTCTTGGTGAGATTTCTCCCACACAATAGACATTATCATGGACATTTAGCACATCTATATATATTTTCCCCCCCTTCTAGGTCTAAGCCTGCAGCCATAGCCCTGTGGCATCCGATCCTGTCAGATCTCAGAAGCTAAGCAGGGTCAGACCTGGTTAGTACTTGGATAGGAGACCGCCTAGGAACACCAAGTGCTGTAGGCGTGGGAGACGGACCCGGCAACCCACTCCCAAAAATCAATCCGCCATTGAAAACCTTATGAACAGCAGAGAAGTACTGACAATAGTGTTTCACTTGTTGCACATAATGAGTCAGATACTGACTTGGCGGCACCTAACAACAACAACAACAACAACAACAACAACAACAACAACAGCTCCCAAGTCTGGGGATCACACCCAAGCAGGTCTCACACATGCTAGGCAAATACTCTACCACTAGGCTACATCTCCAACCCTGCGTATTGCCTTTTTATAAGCATATAATGAAATGTTTCTCATTGCCTTTTGCCCTACTTTTTTAAGTAAACTGTGCTTTATTTACTGTATTGAAGACAGTCATTGTGTGGCCTTGAATCTAATGCATAACCTTTTCCCTTCTAGTTGAGAGCCTGCACAATGCTTAATGCTGCCAAGAAGGGGAAAGGAACTGTTTTGCAAAATAAGCAAATTGGATTATCTAGTGTGTAAATAGGCACTCCGGCTTTTTTTTTTTCCCCATGTAAATCAGGAAAAGCAATTTGCTTGTGTAGGAAAATCTTGCACTACTACTCAGAGCTCCCCCATCTTGGCTGGCATTGGGAGTTCATTATTTTTGAGGTAAAGGAATTTCTTAGCACCCATGTGGCTGGAGACAGTAATTAACTAATTTGCTTCCATTTTTCTACAGTCTAAACTTGAGTACTATGAAAAATATTCTGTTGAGTAACTTGAAAGCTTTTGTGTTATATTCATATTATGATAGTAATATGCACAACTAGGTTTCTAGATTTTTTTCAGGCTCCATTAAAATGAAAACTATATGCAAATTTGCACAATGATTTGTAATTTGTAGGAGTCAGACTTGTGCACCACAATGACAAATTAAACCTCGGTTTCTTTTACAAAACAGTAGGTCAGGGTTGCCATGGTGTAAACTGGGCATTATTTGAAATAAGAAGAAATGATACCTCACTTGTGCATTGAAGAGAATTGCTAATTTTTAAGAACTGTTTTCATCTGGTGCAAGTGAACCAGAAAAGTGGTTAAAATTAATATTAGTGATTTAGCAGTCTTTGACACAAATGCTGATTAGGGTTCCTTTAATCATTGCTAAGGATATGAAATTACAAAATAATGGATTTAAAAGGAATCTTAGCCGTCCCTTTGTCCTGTTCTCTTATTCTATACATGAAGCAGACAAACTCATAATTACAC
Source organism: Pedetes capensis (assembly GCA_007922755.1). Lineage (NCBI taxonomy): Eukaryota > Metazoa > Chordata > Mammalia > Rodentia > Pedetidae > Pedetes > Pedetes capensis. The sequence goes on along the minus strand of VMDO01014820.1, from coordinate 31,293 downwards.
TTTACTATGCTGCACAGGGGTGGAATAGAGAACTCAGGATAGCTTCGTCTTCGTCTCAGATTAGGGTCTGTTCCACTTAGCAACAAAAAGATGAGGCATAACATAGCTGCCAATTCAGACAGATGTTGTGCAGAACCTCTAGAGATTCTGGGATATAAGTCTATAAGGTCTGGGAATTTGTTTAAAATGTATAATGAGCATATATAGTTGTTATTCATACTTATTGTTACCTATTTTTCCTTTTAACAGTGTCAACGGTGGGATTTTATTGTTGGTGAGATTTTTTTGTTTGTTTTGTTTTTAAATTCTTATATTCCACCAGCTTAGATACTAGTCCTGAATGGCTAAGTACAGGAAAATGAGGAAAAAAATGTTTAAGCTCTTTTAGGAGGAGAATTGAAGTCTTTAAACAGGTAGTCTTCGAATAGAAGGAGAATGAGGAAGAGAAAGAAGGACAAAGACCAGGAGAAAAAAGGAGAAGGATGAAAAGATAAGGAAAAAATAATAATCACAGTAAGATATAGAAGGAGGAGGAGGAGGAAGAAGAAAATGGAGAAAAAGACAGTGAATCTCAGTTGTTGTTAGGTGCCAGTCAGAGCAACCCTCATAGGTATTTCAGTGGCTGATTGTTTTTAGGATTGCTTTGGGAGTGGATTGCTATATGCTTCTCCCATTTTTCTCCCCTAAGTTACCGGGGATCGAACCTGGGTCTTCAGAGAGTGCTAAACCCCAGGCCAGGGTGAGTCTCAGGGGTGGATGAATAAAAGAGGAATCTTTGTTATTCTTGTTTACATCACATGGCTAACCTGGTTAGGTTTTCTAAGCTCCACTTCAGAAATGGATACACCATGGCAGCTATATGTAAGTATCATAGGTGTAAATGAGATTATGAGTGTCTCTTGGCTACTACTATGGTGCTGATCCTCACGTTTGATGTCTCAGTATTTATAACCAAAGCTTTTGATTGGTGCACACATTTCTAAGTAAGTCATATTTGTAGCATTCCCAGAACCAGCAAGGGCAGCAGGCTCTGAAGCAAACCGCAGTGTCCCTAGGCAGAATGAAGTCAAGACTATAAAATCAAGCTAAGCAGACAGCCAATAAAGAGGCAAAATCACATCTTCCCTTAGTTTTAATTTATGGGAGCAAATTATAGGGGATAAAGTAAAGAAAAGCAGATTTAGTGAGGCATTTTGCTTAATATTGTATTTGAAAGTGCAAATGGCATGCTTATAATGGGGGACAGAGGGGAAAAATGCTGGTAAAAAAGCATTGTGCTAAAGCCTGCAGGTAAATATTAGGTTTGAAGATGAAAAGCTGCATTTTGGAAAAGTGTTATTGATTGGAACTTTTTTCTGCAAGTACCATTCTAGGACACATCTATAGGATTTATTCCATACAATAGAGGCTTGCAGTCACCATGTCAGGATCCGCCTTGCTTAGGCATCAGACTTCAATTAGATAATGACCATGGCAGGGAGTGAATAGCCAGAGAGTCATTCATCTTCCTCTGTACATGACATGGTGTAACGGGTGTTTCTGACGGTCCTTGCACATTGAATTAGGTCATTGCTGAGTTTGTCGGCCTTTGAGAGGGTCTGTGCATTTACAAGTGATGATTTCACCCACCCACCCCCCTTCCCTCTTTTTCCTCTCAAACAGCATCTATTGTTCCAGAGCCCATATTGTACTGGGATCTGCATTTATGTCCATGGATTATAAGCAAGTGACACTGCCGCAGTCCATAATCAGCTCATTAGCATTCTGCTCATGTGAGCCAGTGTGAGTACAATTTTCAATGGCCTAATGTGACAGGTAATCATAAATTAGTATTTGCTTTAAAACAACAGCAGAGTACACAGCCTGCATGCTGAAGGAGAGTGACTCAGTAAGTAGTGCAGCCCTGTAATGAAGTGGGAGCTCATTAAGCAGATGCCATCTCCTTCACTGAGCTGCAGAAGCAGCAAACAAACCAAATGGAAATGTTTCAACAGAACACTGCAGTCAACCAGGACAAGTTCAGGTTCATTAGCTGGGGCACAAACTACAGGAATTAGTCAGAGTAATAATTAAATAGTTGCTTGCTAATTTATCATTTTACATTTGTTACTACATTTGCATAATGTGTGTCCCCAACCCCATCTTTGCTTACATTAAAATGTGCGTAAAAGTGAAAGCCATGTGATTTTTTTTAAAAAAAGACTTGTCAGAAGTGGGCTGTCTTTGGCAGTTGGTTAGTGATAACCTTGTTGTTTGTCTTGAATATTTAGGCTGTGTCTCTGCTATAATATTAGCATTGTATTATTTTAACAGGCAACACTTAAGAGACCATCCTGGGAGGAGCTAAAAATCCAGACTTGTCCTCAAGCAACTAGGTGGTGAACTGGATGTAATAGGAACTCAGCAGCCAATATTTCTAAATTAACCTGCTGTTAGAATGAGCTTGGCATGCAGCTCTGCAATTTCAATGTCCAAAAATAACAAAGTGGTAGAGTGAGGCTTAATGTCCTACAGAGGTCAGGAAGAGCTTCTGTGTGGAACCCCTGGGGTCCTGTTGGGATGATGTGCCCTTCTTGAGAAACAAAGTCATATGGAATCTATTTTTGTGAAGCAGTTGCTTAAACCTGGTGGGAAGTACCAGGTTTTGCTTGAATTAGAAAAAATATTTAGGTTTCCTGGAAGGAACTGCTAAAACTGATGAGGATCTGCACTAACATGTCCTCGCAGTCATAGGATTCAAACAATGCAGAGGGGGAATATTGTTGAAGGGTAGGAGTGGGTCGGAAAAGACAAATTAAAATTGGAGGGAGAGACACTGCTTCGTATATATTGTGGCTCTGTTTGGGTTGGTGGATAATGCAGTGATAAATTATTCTGTGGAACAACAGAGAACAAGGACAATTTTTTCAGAGTTTTAATTAATTATCTCTCATTGTTGTTGATATGAGGTCCCTTTATAATGTAAACTATTGAAGGCTTTCTTCCTGTTCTCATTTTCTTCTTTCCCAGGGAATTTTGGTTTTAGTTGCAGCCTGGGAAGTATGTTGGAGGAAGCAAGGGTAATACTGAGAAGCTGTAGCTCTGTAGGTCCTTAGAGGTAGAGAGCAAGAATGGAGCAAACATTGAAGACAAATTTTACTTATTTGCTAATGTTCGGTCAAAGTGAAGTGCAGCCGGAGAGCATACTGCTTTCTCCCCTCTTCACCCTTGTTGTGACCATTTGGACACCTAGTGTCTTTAGCAGTGCAAACTGATAAGGTATTCTGAGATTCTTAAATCTTGGTGTGTATGTGGATAACACCCACTTTCTTGGTATGCTGTGAGACAAGGGGCAGATACTCAGAAAACATTAGTGGCCAAATATTAATGAACATGTATAGACTGCAGAGAAATGCAGAGCACATTTACATCATAAGACCGAAGAGGCAGGCAATGTTAACTGCCTGCCATTCAATGTGTTGGCAAGGAGCATTAGAGCTTTCTCAGGATATCCAAACATATGCCTTGCTGTAAAGAGGCTTGTTGTTGTTAGGTGCCGTCGAGTCATGTCTCATTCATAGCGACCCTTATAGGGTTTTCAATGGCTGATTGTTTCTGGATTGCCTCTGGGAGTGGATTGCCAAGTCCTTCTCCCATTTTTGCTGTGCTGGGAATTGAACTTGGGATCTCAGAGACTATAGAGCAATGTTCTATCAACTGAGCTAAATCCCAGTCCCTGTAAAGAGGCTTGGGATATAGATACTTCCTCTGGTCTGCTAGCAAATTCAGGGTAGTGGGATATTGATTTGCTGCTGCTGCTACTGCTGCTGCTGCTGCTGCTGCTGCTGCTGCTGCTGCTGTTGTTGTTGTTGTTGTTAGGTGCAGTCGAATTGGGTCTAACTCATAGAAACCCTTATAGGGTTTTCAGTGGCTGATTATTTTGAGATTGCTTCAAGAGTGCATTGCCACGTCCTTCTCCCATTTTTGTGGTGCTGGAGATCGAACACAGGGTCCCCATGAGGACAGAGTAGCACTCTACTAACTGAGCTAAACCCCAGGCATTAATTTTTAAAGTGGTAAAATAATTAATTGTAGTGGTTATTCAAAGATTTTGTCTGCTCTGCTATATCTTTTCCTTTTAGTAAGTGTCCAGGAAGATGAACAAAGCACATGGGCACTCATCCAGTGCCCCTGGTGTTTCCTGGGCTGTGTAGACAAATCTGCCATTCCCCTGGGCACAGTGATGAGGTCAGGAGTGGGCACATGGCCCAAGAGACAGTTGGGACCTCTCCTGAGAGTTTTGCTGGAGCTTGGGAAAGAACACTGTATGTTCTGGCACTTCATAGCTCTAATGTTCTCACCTGCCATGGGCTATGTTTGTCCATATGTGGGAAGAGCTTGTCTAAGAATCCAATGCAGAGACAAATTGAAAAGAGATAGAAGAGTGAGCCAATATTTTCCCTTCTTGCTTTAGCCATTTTATGCTTGTTCTCTAGCACTCATGACTGAAAGAATCCTGAATAATGTAGTTACCAGGCCTTCATTTTATGGTAAAAACTGAGGTACTGTCAGTGGAAGGCATAGTCTATTAATTTGTAGCTCAGTTCTTTTTTTTCCTAATGTAATCAATATATGTCAGTTTAGTTCTGCAATCTGAATGAGTCCTTTTAAGTAATGATTATTTATTAGTTAATATTATAGTAACAGTAATCAATAAAATATCTATACCACTACTAAACAGACGTAGTACTTGAAGAGGGATATCCTTGATTTCATTTTGAGAAAACCACATCTTCACTGTTCTAGTATCTAACTCATTTTAACCATTTTCAAAATGGCTTCCATCCTTTGTGTATCATCTTTGGCTCCCTAATCTCTAAAGCTAATGAACTCAGCTCAAAGATGTCTTCTTCAGTGAGATAATTCCAATTCCATATATGTGAGATAACCAATCCAGCTACTGGACAAACTAATCCATTTATTATATCTATGTATGTTCAACAGGGTTAATTCCAACAATGGTATAATTCTGTTTTCCATTTACAAAATTTGGATTAATATTGCTTTTTTATAACCTCATGGATGTGAGGAAGATAAATAAGTTGGCCTGTAGCAATAATTTTAACTTCAAATTAGAGATAGTCAAAGACTATGTGATATTTTATCTACCTTGTCTGTTTTCTACCACATAGGAGCTACATATTAGAACAGAGGTAATAGTTTTATCTCAAATCTGAAGATATAACTGGGGGAGCAAAATTCTTTCTTGACCTTATTTGGAAACATTGCTCTTGAAGATCATGATTTCCTTCAGAGCTCTTATTACACTTGTTATTTTATATTTTTACTCCTGTGTTTATTTGACTAATATCTGTTTCCTTTACTACTAGACTTAAACTCTTTAGGAGCAGTATTTGTTTTTTCCTACCACTGTATCCCCAGACCTACAATAGTGCCTAGAACAATAAAAAATTATATATATGGGGTGTGTGTGTGTGTGTGTGTGTGTACTTATAAAGTTATTGAATGAATCATCTATTCATATTGAATTTCCAGATTAAATTCAAGAAGTTGCAATTAGTGCTTTTTTCAATTTCGTATTTCTCAAAGTCATTTGAATTTGGTTAATAATTATGTTGTGGCAATGTTAATCTTATAAATGTCAAAGTTTAGTTAATATACAACCTGAGAACTGGATAATAACAGTGATCTACAAGGAATAAGGGGCTGGTATTTAGCACAGTTGGTAAAGAGCCACTCTGCAGTCTCTGAGGTCCTGAGTTTGACTCCCAGCACTGCAAAAATGGGAGAAGGATATGGCAATCCACTCCTAAGGCAATCCTGACACAGTCAACCATTGAAAACCCTATGAGGGTTGCTATGAGTCAGACACAACTTGACGGCACCTAACAACAGCAACAGTAAATAAGGGTTGCTGTGAAATGGATCAAGTATCATCAAAGAAACAAGAAAACTTAAAGTGTGCTACTAAATCACCTTGGACCTGGAAAAATATTCTAGGATGTATAATTGGAATAGATTTGAATGTTTCATCAGAAAATATTTTAACAAGCTAGTTGCGATAATTCACCTTGGCTTCTAAAAAAATAACAAGGCTTTTTGAGGCAGAGCTAAAGAATACTTTATTTGATGGGTTGGTTGAAGGAATAAGTAAGGATTTGGAAGGCCTGAAGTGTGTTTTCAAAGAGGTTAACTCTGGTAATGTTATAATTTTGTTTTCCACTTATGAAATTTGGATTAATATTACCTTTTCATAACTTCATGGATTTTAGAAAGATAAATAAGTTGGCCTTTAGCAATAGCTTTAACTTCAAATTAAAGATAATCTGTGACTATGGAATATTCTGTTCACTCTGTGTCTATTTTCCACTAAATGGGAACTATATACTTGAACAGAGGCCATCGTTCTATCTCAATTCTGAAGAGGTAACTAGAGCAGTAAAATTTCTCTTTAACCTTACCTGAAAACATTGCTCCTGAAGATTGTTTCAATGATTGTCACTATTGAATCTACATGTTGGTTAATTCCCTTATCTTTTTCTAGTGAAGGACTCTTGAATCATCAGATGGAATAAGACCACAGTAAGGGCATACTCAGTGTAATATGTGTTATGATGGAAATAATGTGTTAGCATTTGAAAACTAGAGAGTTAACTTTAGTAATAATTGACTACAAAACACAGCACTACTTGTACTGAATAGAATCAAACATTATTTTATCCTAAAGGTCAGGGTCTCCTAGTCATTGCTAAGTTTCTTCTTAGTGCTAATTTAGGGCTCATTTGAGAGCATGAGATAGCACTAGAGCAAAGGTCACGATTAATCTCTTCAGTAGTTATATAGAGCTGTAAGGATGGAAACACCATCTTTCTTGGTCTGGTTCTATATTTTCATTTTTAATCATCCCCAAATGCTTTCTTTTTCACAGAAAGAGCATTTATTGGTTTCATAAATGGTATATAATATAATGATAATTACTGCTTTTTGACAGAGCCAAACTTTCTAAGTAGTTGACATTTACTCTATAGGCTGTTAATCCAGTCATTGTTGCCAAATATAAATCAGAAGGAAGCCAGAGCATCTCTAACTGATCAGTTAGTGGCACTGAACCATGGACATCATTTAATATTTATTTCTTGGTGGAAAAATGTTCTCATTGAAGGATTTGCATGACTACTTCATAAGCTTTTTTAGAGCAGGAATTTTGGAAGAAGATGACTAGGCTTGACATCATTATATATATTCAGTAACTGGTCAAGCATTTTATGGGTAAAAAGCTATTTTCTACTTAGAAGCCTGGTTCTACTTTCATGACAGAAATTCATGAAAGGGTCTACACATACAGTGTGTTGGTTCATGTCTCATAGCACATTTCAAAATATGAACAAACCCACGTACAGAATAAGCTATTGTTGAATATAAGTTCTTATCTTCAATCTGTATTTTCTTTATGGTGCAACACAGTACTTACAAATAACCTTTCTATGAATCGCCTGGGGTTGGGATTTAGCTTAGTTGGTAGAGTACTGTTTCACATTCTCTGAGGACCCTCGTTTGATGCCTAGCATCACAAAAAATGGTAGACAGACATGGCAATCTACTCCCAAAGCAATATCGAAACAATCAGCCAATGAAAACCCTGTGAGGGATGCTGTGAGTCAGACCTGACTTGATGGCACTTAGCAGCAAAAACAACAACATGATTTGCCTAGTACCTTGTATATTTTTATAAGTACAACATTTGTTTACTAATCAGGTGATATGCATCTCATTTTTGCATGTATTGAACTTCTTCTTTAGTACCTTGAGACGTTTACAGTGATGATTACTTGAAGGTGATCAATTTTATACACATTATGCCTATGTAAGCAGTTTGAATTCCTGATTCTTTAAATTACATTAATTACATTTTATGTGTTTTATTCAATTGATAATTTACTTTGAGACCTTTACTTTGAGACCATGTTGAAAAACAACTAGGACAACCATCCTATTTGACTGCTGTACTACAGTAATTTATTAAAATAGAATGATAATCAGTAACAACAATGAAAATCTCAGATGATTCTATTTCTTGAAGTCAGTGTTTGTCCCTATCTTTAAAAAACTCATCATATTTGCTCAGGGTTAGCATTTTTCTCTGCTGTGCATACTGGAGATTGAACTATTGAATTTAACTACCTATATAGAATTCATTTGCTTTGATGTCATATTCCTGTTCTCTCTGCTTACTTTTGGGTGGTATCTTATATGTGAATACATTCCAAGGTAAAATCAGTGTTTCTATTTCTTTCAGGCTACACTTTAGTACTGGCCAAGTGCTATAACGTCAATCCTTGTACCTTAAAAAAGCCATGAATTACCCAATGTCCTAGGAAAGTAGATGGAGCTTTTGGTCTTAAGATGTCATCTAAAAGACCCTAGCCAATCAATTCTGCACTACCCAATTTATCTGCCTTCAAAGGGTGAAGGACTGAGTTGAAGCTTTTGAGATTGGAATCTCTAGTTCCAGGGAAACTTGAGTATTCTGACCCTGAGGTCTCTATTGCTAAGCCAATCCTCCAGCATCTGACAGTTCATATTTGTTGAATTCCATAACCTTGATCCTGGTCCTGTTTCCTATTGAAATGTGTCATCATTTTTGTTTGCTCCTGAAATGCACAGCACATGAGGAAAAATATATTTGCTTTCAGTAGCAGCCAAGCCACAGGAATTCTGAAACTTTTGTGACTGCAGTGGCATCTATAGAGAGCTGAATGTGTCAACATTAATAGTTTTCACATGGGCAAGTTTGTCTAAACTCAGCATCAGCCACTGGAGCAACAGCAATTCTCCCTTATTTCTACTTTCACATCCATGCAGATAACTGATGACTCTTCAAATATCCTGGTCTCTCAGTTCCTTAAACTCCTCTTCTCTAATTATCTTGACCACTTGCTATAGTTTAAATTTATTCATATATTAAAATTTAGTCCCCAGTGCAATAGTTTTATGGGGTGGGGACTTTGGGAAGTGAGAACTTTGGGAAGTTGGAACTTTGGGCAGAGCCATTGTGAATGGGATTAATGTCTTATAAAAGAGGCTTCTCATAGAATTCACCCCTTTTGTCCTTCTCCCTTCTACCATGTGAGGATCCAGTATCCTCTGGAGGATGGAGCAACAAGGTGCCATCTTGGAATTAAGAGAACAGGTACTCATCAGCAACTGAACTTGCTGGCACCTTGATCTTGGGCTTCTAGCATCCAGAACTATAGGAAATAAATTTCTGGTCTTTATAAATTAACCAGTCTGAGGCACTTTGTTAAAGCAGTACAAATGAAATAAGCCATCACCCTAATTCGTGCCAACAGGAGTACTGGAGAATTTGTCATTAGCAATGTCTACAACTTTTCCATGTTCTCAATTTGAAGTATCTTCCTTCTCAATTTCCTACTACTTTTCAATCTCACTCCTCTACTTCCAAAACTCTAAAAAATATTTCCAACCTCTTCAAAGTCTATGATATACCATTCTTACTACTCCTCCTATCCCCTTTCATGTCTTATGTTCTATGACTCACCCATAGAATCACTCCTTTGCATACACACTCAACTCCTTTTGCCATCTTTCCCTTTTGTTGGAAGGATTGGAGATCAAACCCAGAGCCTGTGTATGGTAAGCAAGCCATCTGTCACTGTGCTGTATTCCTTGCTCCTATCACCTTCTTACTTTGTACACTCACCTAGCAAAGCCTCACCCTGTGAAATCTGATTAATCCAACTCCTGCCTATTCAGAGGTATATGGCTAAAAAACAAAACAAAACAACCCACTCTAAACCAAAACTATATTCCCTATTGTCACTTTACATTTATGTCATCTACCCAACTTGAAGGCACCTAATAACAGCAACAACAACAAACCTCAGATTATCTCTGAATGAATCTTGCATTCTCTCCCACTTCCTCGATGGCCATTTATGCCACCCACCTCTTCCTCAAAACTCCCATGATATCTCTTCCATTATCATTTTCTGCTGTCAAGCATGTTTCCTATTTAACTGAGAAAATAGAAGCAGAGGATTTCTGAGCATTCCCACCAGTATGTAGTCATACCCTCAGTATCTATGCCTATGCACTTTCTCCTCCACACCTTTATTATGGATGAATTACCCATACTCCCTTGTTTCTTCTAGTTGTGGACTGGATCACATCCCTGGTCACTCATCACTTCAGGATTCTTCTCTTTCATTTGACTATTTTCTCTCTTTCTACTGGATTATTTCTATCAGAACATACATATTTCAGAAATATTCTCATCTTTAAAAACTCTCTTAATCTCCTATCCCTTTGAACTTTTGCCCATTTTTCCTTTCTTTCTTTCTTTCTTTCTTTCTTTCTTTCTTTCTTTCTTTTCTTTTCTTTTTTTTTTTGTAAAATTTCTGAAAAGCTTTGCTTGTGTTCACTATTTCTAGTCCTTCTCCCATTTCTCTGAAAACCACAATAAATAGCAGCACTCATTATTCACCAATTTCTGCCTGTGGAATTCAAACCAGATGCTATTTATTGGAATTTACTTATTAAAATTTCATTCAAGCCAGGCGCAGTGGTGCACGCCTGTAATCTCAGTGGCTCAGGCACTGAGGCACTGGAGGCGGAGGCAGGAGGATCACAAGTTTGAGACCAGAGGCAGTCTGAGTAATTTGGCAGGACCCTGTCTCAAAAAAAAAAAAAAAAGAAAGAAAAAGAAAGAAAGAAAAGAAAATGGGCTGGGGGTGCAGCTCAGTGGTCCAGCACATGCAAAGCATGCAAATGCGAGGCCCAGGGTTCAACCCCTAGTTCTGCACACACACACAAAAATAATAATAATGCATTAGCTCATAACTATAACAAATATACCACTAATGAAGATATTAATAATGGGGGAAGCTATATGTGAGGGTGGGAAAGTTAGCATTAAATGTATAGAGCTCTATGTCCTATCTGCTCAATTATTTAGAACAAAACTAAAACAACACCAACACTAAGTGTATAGTGGTATGTCCTTGTTTTAACCTGAAATTATCTAATGACATATAATCTTGAGCCTGTTATCATATGCGTACTTGCTGCCAATGCATTGTTATTAACTATAGTTCATAGTTTTCATTAAGGTGCATTCTTTGTGTTGTACAGCTGGTCCCCCATTTGTGATGATTTCACTTAAGATTTTTTGACTTTACCAAGGATGCAATGAGAGAAGGACCTGGCAACCCCCTCCCAAAAATCAATCTGCCATTGAAAACCCTATGAACAGCAGAGAAGCACTGACAATAGTGTTTCGCCTGTTGTATGTAGGGTTGCTATGAGTCGGATACTGACTTGACGGCACCTAACAACAACAACAAGGATGCAAAATTTGAATGCATTCAGTGGAAACTATACTTTGAATTTTAAATTTTGATCTTTTTGGGGAACAGCAATATGTGTTATTACATGGATTTTGAATAGTGGACAGCAAAGAGGTGAAGCTCTAAGCCAGTCACCTGATCACAAGGGTAAACAAAGAACATGGTGTGGTGTTCTGTAGTTAAGCTGTTTAGTAGGTTAGCTGTATTAAATGCATATTCATCTAACTTAAGATATTTTCAATTTACTATAGATTATTAGGCTACTGACTCATCATAGATTGATGAATATCTGTATATGGTAGGTCTATGGGCTTTAAAATGCATAGTGACTTGGATCCCTCACTAAATTTTCACATAGAATAGTTTCACTGCCCCCAAACTCCTCTTGAGCCATCTATTCACTGTTTTCTCCCAAGTCTGTAGGAGTTATCACCATAATTTTGTCTTTCCTAGAATGTCATAGAGTTGAAATCACAGATTCTTTTCAGGTTGCCTTCCTTTACTTAGTAATATACCTTTAACTTTTCTCCATGTCTTTTCATGGCTTGATAGTTCATTTCTTCTTAATACTGAATAATATTCTGTTGTGTAGATATACCATACTTTGTTTATCCATTCACCTATTAAAGGATGTCTTGGTTTCTGCCAGTTTTTGGTGATTGTGCATAAATCTGTTTTGAACAGTTATATGCAGGTTTTTGTGGAGACATAAATTTTCAATTCAGTTGGTCAATGCCCAGGAACATGCTTACTGGATGGTATAAGACGATATCTACATTTGAAGGAAACAACCAAAGGACCACTAGCAATAAATAAGGAGGAAGAATGGGGCATCTGGATTGGAGGAAGACTCATTAACAACCTATGTTATGCAGATGACACAACTCTGCTTGCTGAAAGTGAAGAGGATTTAAAACTTCACTGATAAAGATCAAAGATCATAGCCTTCAGTATGGATTGTGACTGAACATCAACAAAACAAAAATCCTTACAACTGGGTCAGTATGCAACTTCACAATAAATGAAGAAAAGATTGAGGTTGTCCATGATTTTGCTTTGCTTCACTCTATAATCAACACCCATGGAAGTTGTTGTTGTTGTAAGGTGCCATCAGAGTCTCATAGCAACCCTTACAGGGTTTTCAGTGGCTGATGGTTTTGGGATTGCCTTGGGAGCAGATTGCCATGTTCTTCTCCCATTTTTTTGGTGCTGGGACTTGAACCTGGGACTTCAGAGATGGGAGAGTGGCGTTCTACCAACTAAGCTACATCCTAGTCCCTCCATGGAAGCAGCAATCAAGAAATCAAAAGACACATTGATTTGGGAAAAGCTGTGGCAAAAGATCTCTTTAGAGTATTGAAAAGTAAAGATGTCACATTGAAGACGAAGGTGCACCTGACTCATGCCATGGTGTTTTCAGTCGCATCATATGCTTGTGAAAGCTGGACATTGAACAAGGGAGACAGAAGAAGAATTGATGCTTTTGAATTACGGTGCTGGAGATGACGATTAAATATACCATGGACTGCCAAAAGCACCAACAGATCTGTCCTAGAAGAAGTGCAACCAAAGTGCTCCTTGGAAACAAGGATGGCTGGACTACATCTTACATATTTTGTACATGTAGTCAGGAGAGACCAATACCTGGAGAAGGACATCATGTTTGGGAGAGTGGCAGGTCAGTGAAAAAAAGGAAAACCCTCCACTAGATGGAGTGACACAGTGTCTGAAACAATGGGCTTAAACATAAATAAGATTGTATGCCTGGCACAGAATCAGGAGAGTGTTTCGATCTGCTGTACATAGGGTCACTATGTGTCAGATTCAACTGGACGCTGGCACCTAACAACAACAACAACATAGCACTTGCCAGCATTTGTATTATTGTTTTATAGAATTTCACTATTCTATTAAATATGTCCCCCACGTGTCTGTTGGTTTGTTGTGCTATGGAGGCCTGTGTGTTGCTGAAAATTATGCCACTAGTATTTCAGATACCAGTAGGGCCACCATGGTGGACAAGTTTCAGCTTAGCTTCCACACTAAGATAGACTAGGGAAAAGGACCCAGTAGTCCACTCCTGAAATAATTAGCCATTAAAAATTTATGAATAGCAGAGAAGCACTGTCTAATATAGTATAAGAAAATAAGCCCCTCCACCCTTGCAGGCATTAGAGAATGACTGGAAAAGAATTGCCTCTTCAAAGTAGAGTTGACCTTAATGATGGGAATGTTGTAAAACCCCTGGGACCTCCTCTTGCTGATGTGTCACAACTCAAAATGAGAAGAAACATAGTGACTCCAAAATTGGGCTCAAACATAAAAAGATCATGTGCATAGCACAGTTTTGGGTAGTGTTTCATTTTGTTGTACTTAGGGTCACTATGAGTCAGATGTGACCTGTACTCAACAACACAAACACTAAGTGTATAGTGGTATGTCCTTGTTTTAATTTGAAATTATCTAATGACATATAATCTTGAGCCTGTTATCATATGCTTACTTGCCATCTGTTTACTTACTTTGATGAGATGTCTCTTTATAAATGAGTTTCTTATTTTTTTATTGTTGAGTTTAAAGAATTCTTTTTATATTTTGGAGCAAGCCCTTTATCAAATATATGATTTACAACAAATATTTTTCCCAGGTCTATGGCTTGTCTCTTCATTCTCTTAACAATATCTTTTGCAGAGTAGTTTTTAATTGTAATGAAGTCTAACCTATGAATTTTTTTCTTTTGTGGATCTGACTTTTGATGTTGTGCCTAAAAATTCATCACCAAACTCAACATCACTTAGACTTTCATTTATGTTATCTTTTAGAAGTTTTACCTTTACAATTTACCTTAAAGTCTACAATCCATTTTGAGTTAAATTTTGGAAAAGGTACAAGACTGTTTCTAGATTCTCTTCTTTCTGTTCTTTTTATTTTTTCTTTTTGCATATGAACATCCAATTGTTCAAGCACTATTTATTGAAAAGACTATTCCTCTAATTGCATTTGCTTTTTCACCAAAGTTCTATTTACTATATTTGTGTATATCTATTTCTGGACTCTCCATTTTGTTTCCTTGGTCCATTTGTCTATTCTTTAACCAATATTATTTTATCTTTATTACTATAGCTTTATAATAAATCTTGAAGTTGGGTAGTGTTAGTCTTATGATTTTTATTCTTGTTGTTCAATATCGTTTGACTAAAATGGGCCTTTTTGCCTTAACATCTAAACTTTAAAATCATTTTGTTGATATCCACAAAATAACTTGTTGGGATACAGATTGTGATTACACTGAATCTATAGATCAATTTGTAGAGAATTGATGTTTTAACAATATTGAGTTTTCCTACCCATAGACATAGACTATCTCTCAATTTATTTAGATCTTTCATTTCTTTCATCAGAGTTTTCCTCATATAGATCCCACACAATCATATATATATATATATATATATATATATATATATACTTAATTTTTTGTTGGTAATGTAAATGTTACACTGTTTTGAATTTCAAGTTGCAATTGTGTGTTGATGATATATAGGAAAGCAATTGAATTTTGTGTCTTAGTCTGGATTGTGCAACTTAAGCTATCATTATTTATAAGTTTCAGGCATTGTTGTTGATAATTCTTTGGGATTTTGTACATAGACAATTATATCATCTGTGAACAAAGCTAATTTTATTTCTTCCTTTTCAATTTGCATATTGTTTATTTCCTTAAAACATTAGCTAAGACTTCTACAATGATACACATGAGTGGTGAAAAGGGGCATCCTTTCCTTATTCTCAAACTTAGGGGAAAGGCATTTAGTTACTTACCATCAAGTATGTTAGCTATGGGTAATTATGAATAAATCTGCTGTGAATAGATGATTGTTATATCTTTTTTTTTATTGAATTGAGGAAATTCCTCTCTATTCCTCATTTGCTGAGAGTTTGTATCATGAACATTTGATTTTGTCAAATGCTTTTTCTACACCTAGTGATATAATATGATTTTTTTCCTACCTTAGCCTGTTGATATAATGGATTAAATTAATTGATTTTTGAATGTTGAACCAACTTTGCGTATTGACTTATGAGTTTAAGACTTTAAAAACTGTTTATGTGTTGGTGACTACTAGCCTTATATCTCCAGTCTAGACTTATCCCCTACATGTCTGTTGTCCCAAACTAAACTCCAGATATCCAGTAGCAAAACTCTTCTCCTTCTATCTTCCTCCAGTAAATATAAGCTCTATTATTAGGTTGGCTTTTCTAAAAAGGATTACAGTTTCTGTCTCTTGTACAATGGAACCCAAAAGTATTGTTACTTACATTTCTCTGCATTTGCAACGTGCTCCCAGGATGGAATTGGTACTCTGGAGGAGTGCAGATAAAAGGCAGAGGCAGATAGCAAGCCTGGGATCTAAGGCTATTGTACCATGGAATGAAGAACCAACAGAAGAGGAATGTGCAAGACAGAAGAATTGTGGCAGAATCTCTGAGGAATCATAATGTTTAAAAACAGAAAATTTGACTAGACAGCCAAGAATCAGCTGTTCTGTGTGAATCTATTCAACATTTTCTAGATGAGATAACAAGTGAGATAACATGAGATAACAACTATTCATTTGTTTATTTTCAGTGCCTTTCATTTTCAACAGTATCTCAATTTGGATGCTATGCTACTTGGTTACTTATTTATAACTCATGGGATGTTAAAAAAAGTTGGATAGCTTCTGGAGGTGGAAACTTCATATTGAAGATTAGTGGGGAGGATACACACCATCTTCCTGTTCATGTTAGGTTCTTGGATTTGTAGTTTGGAGGAAACAAAGGAAGTAGATTGTAATGGACATTTCTGATTACTAAAACCTAATGGTTATTCCATAGAAGTATAGAATTGCTATTGGGGAAAGAAGAAATAACTTGTAAAATTAATTAGGGACATGTACATAATTGGAATGGATTAAAATCTGAGAGGTGCAATCATATTATAGAGACCTGAGTATGGGGGACAGCATCCTGGTGAAGCCCCAGATCCCAGCCTAAGAATCTGTTTGCTAAGAAATAGGAGAGGAGGAACAAGTACAAGGGATTTCTGATGTTGTTGGACCAAGCAATCAATGTATCTCTACTGATCTCCAGCAAGTCCTTCAAACTACATACATAAATACCAGTTTAGAAGGCATGAGGAGTCTAGGAATTTGAGAGAAAGAAACATTTGTCCTATGTTTATTAAGTCAAATTCTGACAATGAAACCATATACTCCATTTTTAAAATGAAATTTTTAGTGCTGGTATAAAAATGTTGATGTAGATTATTAATGCACAATATTCACATAATATGCATATATACAGAATATATAAATATAAATATACAAATATATATGGCATATGGTATATAAAATACAAAATATAAATACTGACAATATATAAACATGTGAAACAAAAGAAAAAATTTCAAATGCAAATATTCAAATATGTTGTTGTTGTTGTTAAATGCCGTCTAGTCGGTATCCAACTCATAGTGACCCTCGTAGGGTTTTCAATGGCTGACTGTTTTAGGATTGCCTTGGGAGTGGATTGCCAGGTCCTTCTCCCATTTTTGTGGTGCTGGGAATTGAACTAGGGACCTCAGAGACTCCAGGGCAGCACTCTGCCAACTGAGCTAAATCCCAGCCCCACATTCAAATATATACAGGATATATATGATGGACAAATGTATATATTGTATTTATATTAATGGAGTGATCCCTTAAGTATGTCAACTAAAACTTTCTCTGAAATATCTTTACTTATATTAATAGACACCATGTGACATGAGAGTAGTACAGTAGAACAAAATATTAGAATTTATTATTGGTTGAGGTCAAGAAATAGCTACACGGAGAAATGTTGGTAGCTCAGAAAATAGATGAGGCCATCTCTTACTTGAGCTCCAAGCCATTAAGGAGGAGAGAGGAGGTGGACTATGACTATATGAGAGCAGTGCTGATAACACTTGTGGAATGGGGTTCAATGGATTCTCAGCTTTTCATGAAGCTGATAGGTCTCTACACACTACCTCGGGTGATCGAGTGTATCCTCTCAGAAAACCTAATTCCAGAGGTCTCAGAGTTAAAGTCTATGGACCCAAGAAATTTGTCCAGGATAAAGAAGAGGCTAATAGTGTCACAAAATAATATAATATCTTCTCAAGTTGAGGATGATTTCAGAATTTGATGTAGACTCACAATGGGATTTTGGTTTATTTTGGAAGCAAGAAAAAGCCGATGAAAAAGAGAGAATAAATTCTGGATCTAAAGGAAGCTAGAGAGGGGCTGTGCTGTACAGATTCATAAGCAAAAGTTCTATGTTCTCATAGTTTTTAGCCCTGCCTGCTGAATGGGGTGGGCCCCAGCAGGGGTGTACTGGAACTGCTCAGGCTGCTGAGAGTTGATTGTATTCATCTTCTCTCAGCTTCACATTCAGTGAGATGGTTGCTTGAAATAAGCTGTGGTGGAAGTATTTACAGTATTATTTACATTGTGGAAATAAGCAAATGATATAAATCAGAGCATGCATTTTAAAAATTCTTCTGTGAAACTAGTTGTTGAATATTTATCAGAACACCATTGAGTTCTTTGTGACTTTTGCATCATTGTGACAAAATACCTTATAAGCTACTTATGGGAGGAAGAATTTATTTCAATCATAATTTGGGGGGTTTTAGGCCAACATGGTTGGGAGGATGTGGTAAAGCAGCTTATATCATGGTGGACAGAAGCAGAGCAGAGTACTAATAGGAAGTGGTCAGGGCAAGATATGGCCCCTAAGGACACACCCCTAGTGACCTACTTGTTCCAACCAGGTCTCACCTTTCACAGTTCCACCAACTCCCAATAGTCTATTCAAATTTTCCTAGTCAGAGCCATCATGATCTAATTCTTTCTGGAAACTCCCTCACAGATACACCTTGAAGTATGCTCTACTAATCTGTTTTCTCAATCTAGTCAAGTTGACAATCAAGATTAACTATCACAGTCCTGAACTCTTTGATAATAGAAATCAGACATTTCACATGTTGAATTATGTTTTGTTTTTATAGTGAGCTCTTAAATTTATTTGCCAGCTTGCTTTGTTGACAGAGATCCTGAAATGACCTTACTCCAGAGTGACTGAAGGAGGTTGGTCCCATTAGACTACCAAAGCCCAGAATTTAATTCTGGGTCTGAGTCAGGCATTTCTGCCCTGGGGCTATGCTCAAACTCCAGAATAACCCTGCAATGAACTTAGTGTCCTGGGCATTTTGTTGCTTCTAGACTGCCAGATTGTTTATCTGGAGGAGAGCAGGTTGGAGAAAAACAATAGTGTTGCCCTCCTTGAATTTTATTGCATGCCAGAATGTCTGTGGTTGGTACACAGATTTATTAGGCCAGTCACTCAGGAGGCTATTTTTAATTTCAAAACTATTTAAAGAAACTCAAAGCCCTAAAAATTCCATATGAGCTTGATGAAATAAAATTCGATGCTGATCAAATTTTGCCATACTTTAATGCCAAAGTGTGTACTGATTCTTCACACAACTGTTAACCATGTTTTTGAAACTGTTTCAATACTGAAAAAAAAAAAAAAAACTACTAGTAAAAGGCAGAAGCTTAGCTCAGTTAGTAGAGTGCTTGCTCTGTGCAGTCTGAGGCCCTGGGTTCAATCCCAGCACTGCAAACATGAGAAGGACCTGACAGCCCATCCTAAAAACCAATCCTGAAATAATCAATCATTGAAAAGTCTATGAATAGCAGGGGAGCACTGACATGGTGCGAAGCATAGCACAATTTTGGGTAGTATTTTATTCTGTTATCCACAGGGTCACTGGAATAGGACCTGACTTGATGAAAGCTACCAACAACAACAACAACTTCTAATGAAAGACTAACACAGACAATAAAAGGAACCTTAACTTTCTTAGAATAAGTTTGTAGGACCTAGAATAACTCTAGTATTTTCATACAATAAGACACCATATATGTTTGATATGAAGAAGAAAATAACACCCTCTGTTTATGAATGGTAAAAGCAGTGTTGAAAAATATGTGTCTAAATTGACAGAGGCAGTAAGTCTTGTAGTCTAGCAGTATTGAAGGGATGGAAGAAACAGCAAATTTAATTAAGACTCAAAATTATTTAATAGTTACTGGATTGTTATGGAGCAATCGATGTATCTTGCTTATAAATCTAGACATTGGGACACACAGCAATTGTTACTGAACGTTCCTGGAGCTCTGGAGATGAGAGTATTCACATTTTTCCTTAATTTTATCATCCTGTGTGTCCTTGGACTAGCTTGGGAATAGTGAAGTTCCTCTGAGGATTTCTTACTGCAAGACATCTCCAGTACTGGAGAGGGCTGATATCAAAGTTGGCAACTGTTGATTTCACTTGCCTGCCATGAAGCCATGTGAAATTCTTTCAAACTTGAAAGAGGATGCAGGAATATGTGATAGAAGTTAGTGGAAGCCAAGCCCTGCTTTAAGTACCTGCATTTATGTGCCTGGTCATTTGTTTTTGCTGCCTTGCTGTAAAAAAAATGTATAAAGGGAGCTTTAAATATACAAGACACACACATTCAGACTAGGAAAGGAAATAAGCCAATGAGAACAGGGTGGGTAAAGAATATCAGTGGGCCGTAGTTCATGTACATGTTCTGCATGCTCGCCAGAGATGGAGCACACATAACTCTCCACTCTCCA
Organism: Pedetes capensis; assembly: GCA_007922755.1. Classification (NCBI taxonomy): domain Eukaryota; kingdom Metazoa; phylum Chordata; class Mammalia; order Rodentia; family Pedetidae; genus Pedetes; species Pedetes capensis. Next base: position 11,213 of record VMDO01014820.1, on the reverse strand, counting down.
GGAACCAGCACTAAAGGCAAAACATGATTGGCTCCATGTCTTAGAATGTCCATAAAAGTAAAACAAGGCAATTGCTCAGAAAAAGCATAGCTTTTCCTTCCACTAAGAAAGATTTCTCCTTTGGGTGTTCTTAAAGAGGACACTGGGTAATATACTGAGCTACATCCTCCAGCAGCTCGCTTAGAGCAAAGTAGCTGTGGGTTTTCATAAGGCTTTTACTTCCAGTGTTTCTCCCCGTGGGCTGATACCGCCATGCCAGTGTAATCCTGGAAACAAATTTGGATGGGGAAGGCTATTGCGATGTAAGCAGGCAGAGTTTTCTGATAATTTAGCTTAATGTGGGAACAGATTTTAGAGTTTTTAGCAGAATGGGTAAATAACAGAATAAAAAGCCTCAATATCCTTTGGACAATTCTCCATAAATAATGTATTTCTCATATGAAATTTTCATAAGTAGAGGGTGATGGTAAGTTCGAAGTTAGTTTCCCTGACAGGTATACAGCTCATAGAGACTCTTGTTTGTTTGGGGGTTTGTTTTCTTTCTTTCTTTCTTTCTTTCTTTCTTTCTTTTTTTTTTTTTTTTTCCGTGGTACTTAGCGGTTGAACCCAGGACTTTGGATATACTTTGCAAGTGCTCTATCACTAGGTTGCATCCCTAGCCCATTTATTACTTTTTAAATTTGAGACAGGGTCTTGCTAAGTTATGTGGGCTGCCTCTGTCCTTGAACTTATGATCTTCCTACCTCAGCCTCCATATTATTATTGTTAAGTGCCGTAGAGTCAGGTCCAACTCCTAGTGACACTCATAGGGTTTTCAATGGCTAATTGCTTTGGGAGTGTATTGCCATGTCCTTCTCCCGTTTTCGTTTTTTTTCTTTCTTTCCTTTTTTTTTTTTTTTTTTGGTGTGTGTGTGTGGTGTTGTGGATCGAACTCAGGTCCTCAGTGTAGAGCAGCATTCTACCAACTGAATGAAACTGTAGCCCTCAGCCTCCATAGTCACTGGGATTAGAGGTGTACACCGCTGTGCTCTGCTATGTTATGTTGTTAGGTGCTGTCGGGTTGGTATCTGACTCATAGCGACCCTATGTATAATAGGTGAAACAATATTGTTACTGCTTCTCTGCTATTCATAGGGTTTTCAATGGCTGATTGTTTTTTGGGAGTGGGTTGCCAGGTCTTTCTCCCAGTGCTCTGCTATAGGGACTCTTTAAATGCAGTATTGTATTTAATTGTATCTTACAAATCGTACTTACAGATATATTTTATTATTCCCACTTTACATAAGAGTAAATTAAACTTCAAATAACTTTATAATTTTCTCAAGTCACTTAGCTAGTAAGAGGAGCTAATGAGGTTGAGTTTAGGTCTTTTTTGCTCCAAAGTCTGTGCTTCTTGACATAAGAAACTTCTGTTCCTGTGTCCGAGGTTTTTGGTGATTGAGGGAAATAACCCCAAAAGCAGTAGGGTTGGTGACTCTAAGAGCCTACTCATGCCTCTGAAAATGCACATGTCGCAAAGTCTGGGCTTTCTGTCTGCTCTCGGAGACATAGTATGTCTGGTGTGTCTCATAAATTTGTTATGTAACCATTATTATAAGATCATACACCCTGCTGTATGAAAATCAAATATCTTGACACTTTCTCAGGATGATCTCTGGGGAAAATAGGGAGTAGGGGAAACTGGAAAGTAAAAGGTGATCATTGGAAAAGATCAACTCTGGGCACCATTTTTCAAGGCAATATTACTAGGTAAGATCTTCTCAGATAAAGGAAAAGTGATTTTTTTTTTTTTTTTTGCAGGATTTCTCAGGGTGTTTAGAAAACCAGTGTGTGTTGGGAAAGGCCATGAAGCACATAGATCAGTGGTCCCTAACCTTTTTGAGAACAACAACTGGTTTAATGGAAGATAATTTTTTCAGAGACTTGAGGTGGAGTTTAGGTAGAAATGTGAGCAATGGGGAGCAGCTGTAAATACAGATGAAATTTGCTAGCTTGCTTGTGTCTTACCTCCTGCTGTGTGGCCAGACTCCTAATAGTGCTACAGCCCAAGGCCTTGGGGATGGGGACCCCTAATATATACCCCGAGGGGCTTCCTTACTGTTTTGCATACAAAAACTTGTGTTTGCAGAGTATCTTATAGGACTACTATGCTGTATGATTCAGTTTGGAAATGTCACCCTGGAATAGCGATTCTCTATTAGACCCGTGTGGAGAGTCTTTAGACATAATAATTTTGGAGCCTCAAACCAGCACAACTGAGTTGGAATCTTGCTGGTGGGGAAGAGTATCAGTATTTTTAAAAACTCCCTAAGTGATCAAATGCACAGCCAGTGTTCAGAACAAACAGCCCAGAGAGACTCGGTCTCCCATGATTTGAAACCCTATAAGCCATGGATCTTAAAGAATTTTGGCTTCTCTAAGGAGCCTGACCAGGTAGAATGCTGATGTTGGTGACTTTATTAACATAATTCTCTTGAGCCCTTTTAAAGTTTCTTTCTTTTTAGCTAACAATGCTTTTTGCCTTTCCTTCCAGCTCAAGTCTTCAAAGATTTGTCTATATTCCTTACCTTGTACAACTTCCACTCCATTCTAGTCTATCCTATATGAAGTAAATTTCTGACTTTTGTCAATTACTTTTCTAAGCTCACTTCTGAAGAAATTAACAACTAATGGCCACCTTATCCAGGGCCAGACCAACTAGTTACATATCTGAGATGTCATGAAGCCTGAGATTTATAGCATATCATTTTAACTTTCATTGGTATTAGATACAACATTTTGTCCTTATTGCTATCCTTGACTCTTGCTCCTGATTTAACCTCTGATTAGTGATATCTGATAGTCCCTTTTGACTACCATTTGGTTACCTACTTCTGAGCCATTGTACTTTAGCAGGATGGTTAGGGAAAAAAATATATATATAAATATATATTTAGGAAATTTTTTTTTGTTTTCAAATGCTGCAATGATCATCTTCAATAAAAGTTTAGAGCATAAAAGGAGGACACAGTGGAATATACCATGCTATGTCAGGAGAATATGGATTATTTTTTAATCTACTTCAACATGGGTCCTAATTAGAATCTAAACACCATGGCAAAAAGACTAAGGCTATGATGATATCTGTGGATTTCTTCTCCATGTATCATGATGTGCATTTTGAATTTCAATCTCTGAAGCTTTCACTATAATAATGGCTTATTATGAAACAGTAAGATATCACCTTAAAAAAAACTCATGTGAATTGCATGTGGACAGACTTGAAGCCAACAGGGAACTTACTACAGAAAAATGATCAAGATTCCACCTGAAATCTTTGACCTTAAACACAAATCCAAAAGTACAGGAAGATGATAGTTGAGACGTTCCTAAATATTAGACTAAAGAGAAAGAGAATAGAGCAAATCATGGTGTTTGTTGATTTAGTTTGTTACAAGATCCATGGAAGAAATAAGCTGAGTTTTTGAGGTGCATAATCATGTCAACCATAGAGGTTGGAGTGATTGGGAATTATAATGTCTCAAAGAACCCTAGCATCAAAACAATGCAGAACAATAATATGAAACCAGAAGGAACTTAACAGGCAAGGAGTAATGAGTAACTAGGGTGAAGAAACCTAGGGTGAAGGAGCCATGAAGGTGAATTATGATCTGCCTGAGAAACCTCTTACAATCTTAGACTTTTAAAATGAACTTAATCTGTAAATGCAGATTAAGAGAAGGCAGGTTATCAAATAGTCATTTAAAAGCAAAGTAAGATTAAATGAAATAAATTGCACAAAGTCATTCTTGAGAATGAGTAAACAGGCCAAAGTATAGAAGTGGATTATAGAAAATGGCACATTAAGGATAGGTAAAAGTGATATAGAACTTTTACCCTGGCCACTCTGTTGTTTGGAGAATAGGGAAATGAGTACAGGGAGTGGCAAGTGGAGTGGGAAATAAATAGGAAAGGAGGAGGAGTCTCTGGAAGGCTATTTGTGAAAGAGGAAGGACTGGCTTTCCCATTGTCTTTGGTCATTCAGGTTGCTGTAGGGGAATACCATATGCTGGGTGGATTAAACAAAAGGAATTTATTTCTCACAGTTCTGGAGGCTGAGAAATTCAAGACGAGGGATCCAGTACATTTTATGTCCTGGGTCATAGATGGCCATATTCTTTCTGAGACCTGAAATGGCAGAAAGGACAAGGAAACTATCTGGTTCTTCTTATCAGGTCACTAATTCCATTCATGAAGGCTGTACCCTCACAACCTAATTATTTCCCAAAGGGCCCACCTCCAAATACTCTCACATTGTGGATAAGGTTTCATCATATGAATTTTGGAGGGATCTCAACATTCAGTCTACAGCACCCATCTCCATTGAATGAGTTGAATCACACTGAGGGCTGTGTGTTCTGCCTCTGTTATGAATTGAATTATGTCCCCTCAAAATTCATGTGTTCAAGTACCTACCTGGAGGACCTCAGAATGTGACCTTACTTGGAAATAGGGTTGTTGCAGGATGTAATTAGTTAAGACGAGGTCAGATAGTGGTAGGTAGTCTCCTAATCCAATATAACTGGTATCCTTATAAAAAGAGAAAATTGAACACAGAGATATGCACAGGAGAATGCCAAGTGAAGACAATGTTCCACTTCAGCATGGCTGCAGAAATTTAAGTTTAGCTGCAGAAGATAAGAAGGAAAGAGAAGGACCATTGGATGATTAACTCTTGTATAAAATATGCAAGTCTAGCTTGGGAGACATGATAGATTAGAATGTTATACTTATTGAAGATCAGGGTAAAACAGAAAGAAAACAAAGATTAAATGGTGTTTCTTTCTCCAGAGATAGAAAAATTAGTCAATAAGTTGAATATTAAAGAAGACTAAAGACTCACTGAAATTAAACAAGAAAAAGACTATGTAGTATAAACCAGAGTGAATGTTGAATCTTAACAGAGTTCTCAGTTATATTATTCTGTATTTTCTCCAAATTTTAAAATGTTGTCAAGAAAATATACATTTCCAGCATAAACTTCAATAGCAGTTTTTAAGTACCCACATGTCTAGGCAAAGCCTAAAGCAATGTGACTTTGTTTCTCCTGGGATAGGAAAAGGGATGAGATTAAAGGGCTTTCTGATTGCTTGTCAGTCACATGTGGCCCAGTGGTAGAAGAAAGCCAGAACTTCTTTCTTTTCCTGCCCAACTAACTCTGTTCTGCCTCCCACCTGATAGCCACATGGTGTACCAGCTCTTTTTATTTTGAGGAAATAGGCCTTTTGGACCCTGCAAACAACACAAAGAAAAGATGTATTTCAGTGTATTACAATGTTTTTCAACTAAATAGATTTTAGACCCAGCTCTCTCCCCCACTAGCAGTGTGGCCTTGAGAAGTAAGTCTTTATTTCCCTCTGTAACAAAATGGGGGTAATATGTATTCACAGGATAAGTGTAAAGATTAAATGGGATCATGTATATACATCACTTGGCACATAGATCTGTAAATGATTGATACTATTGTTGAACTTTCAGGCTCAGCAATAAGAGGCTGATTAAGTCCAATTATAAAATTTGAAAGGAAAGAAAATTCTAAATGTGAACATCATCCACTCTATCATCCCACTTTTCCTTTTTTTGGTCTTTAGTCTTGATTTTGGTCACAAAGCCTCTTTTAAAGTTGTATTTCATTAAAACAATGAAGAATTATTGAAAGAAGAAAAGGCAGAGTAGCAGTTCTCAATTTTTGTTGCACATTAGAATCTCAAGGGCAGAATTTCTCAACTCATCTCAGCTGATATTTTGGGTTGGATAATCTTTTCAAAAATTTTTAATTGACACATAAAAATTATACATATTTGTGGGTTACAGCATGATAATTCAATACATGTATAAAAATCAATATGTTAGCATTTCCATGTTCTTAAAAATTTATCATTTCTTCATGCTAGAAACTTTCAAACTTCTCTTTTCTACTTCGTTATAAAATATATAGTGAATTATTGTGTTGGATAATCTTTGTTATCCAGCATAATTAGCCCTATATATTGTAAGAGGTTTAGCAACATCTCTGGCCTCGACCTGCTACCTAATAGTAGCGCATCCCTCTCTCCTCTTCCCAATAGTGACAATCAAGAATATCTTTAGATATTACTGAATGTATTCCTTGGGGGATAGAATAACCTCTAGTTGAGAAAAAAAAAAAGAGTTATGGTTTAAATACTTAGGGATGGGTACAGACATTGGTATTTTTAGAAATTCTCTAAATGACTTCAATGTAGAATCAGAAGCAAACTTGGAACCAAATTTGGATCAATTTGACAGAGAATCTGTATTTTAATAATGACTACTGACTATTTTATAGTTCTGTATTAGTTATAATTCTTTAATAATTGGATAATATTCTTAGAGTTCAAAAAGTTGACAATAATAATGACCTATGATTATTTTCGTTATCACTTCCATTTAGATAGGAAATATTGGTGGGGTACAGTGGCTCATGCCTATAATCCCAGCAACTCAGGAGGCAGAGGCAAAAGGAACACAGGATCAAGGCCAGAGGCATCCTGTATAACTTGATGAGACACTGTCTCAAGATAAAAAATAAAAAAGGGCCAGGGGGGTACAGTCCAGTGGTAGCACACTTGCAAACTATGTGTGAGGCCCTGGGTTCAACCCCCAAGTACTACAAAAAGAAAAAAAAAATCAGGTTTGGAAAGTTTATATGAATTGAAAAATGACCATAGAACCCACCAAAAAAATAAATAAATAAACATTGGTGAAGAAAAGTCAACTGAGTAACTTAAAAAGGAAGCAAGTAACTTACAAATCCTTTTAAATTTAATAATACTGAAACTTATGTGATATAAATAGTGGTTGATTCTGTTTCCTAGGGCTATGAGTATTTAAAAAATAGTTGTAACACAATGAATTTTTTTCTAGCATTCTGTAAATTATTTTTTCTTTTCAACTGATCATTCAATTAAAGAGTTTAGTCCAATAGGCACTTGACTTTGGTCACAGTTTTTAACAATCCACTACTTTCAATCTTTTTTAAAAAATAAAAGTACTTGTATTTCCTCTTTCTGTTTAGTTTAATAAAACAAATTATTTGATATTTTAAAAATGACCAAGATAGAGATAGTTGAATGTATAATAATCACCCTTTGTTTAAAGTTAGTTTTAATTACCAAGAAATTTGCATTTTTCTATGAGGATAGAAACACCTTATGAAGATATTTTAAATGAGTTTCAAAGGCTTATCAATCACCCCAAGGCCATTTGCCCCCAAGAAAAAAATATTCTAATTTAAAGGATGATCTCAATTCTGTTTAAGAAAACCGATTTAGGTGGGTGTATTCTTATACATGAATGTGATTACATAGAGAAAATTTATTACAAAATTATAGTGGTAACCAAAAAACAAAGATTAAGAAATGAAACATACAGCACTACTTTTATAGATGTGGTAATGTCCCCCCAAAGATATCCACATCTTAATCCTCAGAAGCCATGGATATGTTATGTTTTATGGCAGAAGGGACTTTGCAGATACAATTGAGTGATGGGTCTTGATAGGGAAAAATTACTTGGGTAGTCCCAATATAATTACAAGGGTCCTAAAGATAGAAGGTGGAGGCTGAAGAATCAGAGGATGGGATGTGATAAGAAAAAAGAGAACCAGAGCTGGCAGCTTAAGAAGGAAGTAGCATAACATTGCTGGCTTTGGAAACAGAGGAAAGTGGCTATGTTAGTCAACTTTGCCCTGCTGCAACTAAATACCTGAGATAACCAACTTAAAATGAAGATAGATTTATTTTGGCTTATGATTTCAGAGGTTTCAGTCCATGATCTGTTGGCTCCATTGTTTCTGGTGAGGCAAAGTGTCATAGTGGAAAGATGTGGTGGAGCACAACTGTTCACCTCATGGTGGCTGGGAAGACGAAGTGGGACAGGGAACAAGAAATACTTACTCTTCAAGAGCATGCCCATAATGACCTACTTCCTCCAATTTGCCTGACTCCATAATAGCCCATTCAGCTGTGAGCTCATCAAGGGACACTAACCTCATCAAGTGATTAACCCCACTAGTGCGCCCCATAATCCAGTCATTTCTCAAAGCTGCACTGTTGAACACTGCTACATGGAGGACCAAGCCTTCAATACATGAGGCTTTGGGGATATCTTTCATATCCAAAGCACCACATGGATCATGAGCCAAGTAATGTGGAAAAGATGAGGAAATAAACTATTGCGTGAAATCTCCAGAAAGAGTGCAGCCCTGCCAATACCTTAATTTTAGCTCAGTGAGACCCTTTTGGACTTCTGGCCTGTAGAACTATAGGATAATAAGCTTGTGTTGTGTGAAACTAATAAGCTGGTGGCAATTTGTTACAGCAGGTAAATACCATAAATGAATATCTTATGTTTATTGTCTTTATTAATTGTTAAAGAATATCTAGGAATCTATCCTAGATAAGGTGATATAGTAAAAAGTTTTTGAGAAAGGGTATTTGCTACACCATTGTTCATAAGAAAACACAACAACTACAAATAGTCTAAATATTGAATAATGGAAGAATAAATCATGGTTCATTTAGTGTTAGGAATCTCTTACATTCATCTAAGATCATGTTTTGAAAAATAATGAATGATGTTGGAAATGCTCATGGTATAATGAAAATTAGAAAATTAAACATATAGCATCATATTTACAGTGAGAATTTAGTTGGAAGTATACATACTCTCCCAGAAAAAAACGTATGCATAAGTGGCTTTAAATGAGTTTGAAAGGATTATAAATCACCCAAAGGATGTTGAAACCCAAGTTAAAAATAATCTAATTTAAAGGATGATCTCAACTCTTTAAGAAAACAGATTTAGGTAGGTATGTATATTGTGATACATGTATGTCATTATATATAGAAAACTTATTTAAAAAAATTATAGTGGTAACCAATTGCAAAATCCACTATGATCTTGTTTATATTTCTGTTACCTATAGTTTGATGATTTGATCTCTTTTATATTGACAAAAATATTCTTCCTTTATTAAATTAACTAGTGTACATAAGTAGTAATGACTTCAACACTTGCAATTATATTTTAACTTCTTATATATTGCATTTAAAGCAGGAATCAGAGATTTTCTTGTTTTTCTCTAATATCAAATCATGGAATCTTATCCATGAATACATTTTACTATTTTTTACTGAAAATATTGTAAATCCTCTCATCATTGTTTTTTGAGTTTAGCATGTGCCCTGTTTCTCAGGTAGAATTGTGTTGATTTTTGAACATACACTTTAGGGTGACTACATAGATAGAAAGACCAGAAACCAGTGGTTATTAGTAAAAATCAGTTCTATAGTACGGACTTAAGAACAAGCCCCGATGGGCTAAGTCATGAACGCTGCCTGGTGCCTTGAGATACTTTCAGGGCCTACACACTATGACTGGAGGAAGCCAAGCAACCAGAGAAACTGGCCACCTGAATGTGTTCCAGCCTAGTCCTGACTAATGTCCAGCCAAAAACTGGCATCAGCTGCCAGACATGTGAGTGAATAAGGCTTCCAATGATTCCCAGCTTCAGGCTTTGAAGTGCCTCTGCTGGTACCAACTGGAACAGAAATGAGCTATCTCTTGCAAGCACTGACCAAATTGCAGGTTAGTGAGCAAAACAAATGTTATTGCTTTGAGCAAGTCATTATATTTTGGTGTGGTTTAGCACATAGCAATAGGAAACTTGAATAGTTTTCACATTTCTAGCAAACCAAATGTGCATTCCTTTGTTGGTATTCATTGGCTACTGGATTTAACCTACTTTTCTAGTCTGTTGTCTGATGCCCTATCACTTAGGCACTGCCACATCCAGATGGAGTGATTTTTAATCTCTTTCACCTCTCTCTGAATAGAGCCTAATAGTGTTGCTTTGTTGCATCTGTGCTCATCTAAATCCTACCCATTCTTCTACCCATAATCAAGCTCATGTAATCTTCTACCCATAATCCTACCCATAATCAAGCTCATGTAATATGTACCTTTCACCATATCTAGGATCCTTGTTTTGGTTCCAGCAGGCTGATTTTATTTTTAAGAAGCCTCTTCTTCTTAATACTCTATCCAGAGACTTTAGATAGGAGAAATATTAGCTTACAATCTAAGGTTGCCAGAGATCCACACTTAGCCAGTTGACATATTCTGTCTTTCTTGCCAGTGTGACTAGTTCAAAGGTGAGCACATGCCCTAATATGGTCCACTGGGACTGAATCCTGGACTTGCCCCAGAAAAATATTTCAATAGCACCTGATGAACCATGAGGCTGTCAGCCCAGGGCTGTCAGTGTCTAACACAGAGTGAAAGCCTGCCCGAGAATGAAACTGATCCAGAGGAAAGCAGAGCCAAGCATCAGATTTCTCACATCACTGTACCATCTGGATCCAGCCATACCTAATGACTGCCCTCCTCCCCCACCATAATTTCTTAGTTTTGTCAACCAAATACTTCCTTTTTTGGCTGAAAGCCAGTTTGAGTTAGGTTTGTATCCTTTGGTAACCAAAGAGCCCTTCGTAGTTTAGACCACATCTTCCTAATTGACACAGCAATCCCTGGGAGCCTATTTCAAATGTGATTCCATGCTTGGAGTTGGGGGATGAGCACTGAGTAAATCAAGCTCCATGAGGCTCAACCATATGCACCACTCCTTCATTCCTTCAGTGACAATCCCCATGATGTCATTTGATTATAATACTTCTAGAGACATTTTACAGTGTAATTAGCTGTAGATATATCATTATCATCTTTACAAAGGCAAGAATTATTCACTTTGATTATATAAGAATTCATATATGAAAGTACAGGGCATGTGATGTATACTCTGTAGACATTATATCTATCTTGCACATTGCACTTAGCATGGATCTTGTTCATAGTTGTTGAATGAAATGTGTATTAATCAGTATCTCTAAGTAATACTAGATAATAGTTGTTGTTGTTGTTGTTAGGTGCCATCGAGTCGAATCCGACTCATAGTGACCCTATGTACAGCAGATCGAAACACTTGCCGATTCTGTGCCAGGCAAACCATCTTATTTATGTTTAAGCCCATTGTTGCAGACACTGTGTTAATCCATCTGGTGGAGGGTTTTCCTCTTTCCGTTGACCTGCCACTCTTCCAAACATGATGTCCTTCTCCAGGGATTGTTCTCTCCTGACTACATGTCCGAAATATG
>VMDO01014819.1:0-53382 GCA_007922755.1 Pedetes capensis | reverse complement strand
CTGGTTAGTACCTGGATGGGAGACCGCCTGGGAACACCAGAAGCTGTAGGCTTGGGAGAAGGACCTGGCAACCCCCTCCCAAAAATCAATCTGCCATTGAAAACCCTATGAATAGCAGAGAAGCACTGACAATAGTGTTTCCCCTGTTGTACAGAGGGTCACTATGAGTCAGATACCGACTCGACGGCACCTAACAACAACAACAACAACAAAGGGATTTCCAGGGTAAGAAACCATGTGGAAAAATTTTGCCATTAGCAGCACAAATACTGTATTTTCTCCCCCACCCACTCATCCACCCCCTCAAAGAATGGTATTATACTAAGGGTGTAACATGCCATGTTTCATAATATTAACATTTCTTTAGAAGATAAACATAATATCATTAATGATAGTAACAAATTACATCAGCGGTTGCAGTCTAATAAATCATTCCAAGTAATTAACTATCCATCATTAATCATAGGTTTATAGAGCCACTGAAAATATTTGTACAGTGTGTGAAGATTTCTCTTGTAAATGTATCCTGAATACTCTTTAGAAGTTAGTCCTACAAGCATTCTGCTTGATTAAAGAATACCTAATTCCCTCAGTTATTCAAGACATGAATCGACTATATTCTACAAAGCGACAGCACCACATAGAAGGATAAAAACAGGAAGTCAGGGACTAATTCCATTTCCTCTTGTTAGGTGCCCTGGAGTCTGGCCTGACTTGTGGTGATCCTGTGTACTGTGGAACGAAACACTCCCCAACATTGCCATGGCCAGCACTATATCAGTGCTTCTCTGCTATTCATAGGGCTTTCAATGGCAGATTGTTTTGGGATTGTTTTGGGAGTGGGCTGCCAGGTCCTTCTCCCACTTTTATGGTGGTGGATATTGAACCCAGGGCCTCAGAGAAAGCAGAGGTTGCTTGATTTTCAGTCATCAAATTCACTGTCTGTCATTGAAGCATTAGAAACATTAAACACACACACATACACACAATGAAAGTGAAGCGGGTGTGGTGGCACAGGCCTGGAATCCCTATGACCCAGAGGTGGAGGCCCGAGGATGGCAAGTTCGAGGCCAGAGGCAGCTTGAGCAACTTAGTGAGGTCCTGTCTCAAGATCAAAAATAAACAAGGGGCTGGGGTGTAGCACAGTGGCAGAGCACTTGCAAAGTCTGCATGAAGCCCTGGGCTCAATCCCCCAGTAGCACAAAACAAACAGACAAACAAATAAGAAAATTAAAAATAAACAAAGAGAATCATGGAAATGAGTTCCAAACAATCAAGCAAAGGAATCATGAGATGTGATCCCTTATCTTTCCCTATTTGGTCCAGGGGCCCTACCCCAGGATAGTGTGCACGCCCTTTGAATTAAGCCACATCTGTCTTCTTCTCTCTGTCCTTTCATACCCATCCCAAGTATCCCACATGCATCTTCTCCATGTGGATGAGAATGTCGTTGTCAAGCAACTGGAACCGAGAAGTAGGAAACATTCTTTTTTATTCTATTGGCAAGAGGATGAGTGGGACAAGGCACAGAGCAGATGCCTGAGCCAGGGGCTCCCCAAGGTGGCTGCACAATCGAGACATCTGGAGAGCTGTAAAGACTGTGGGATCTTGGCCCCATCCCAGAGATTCTCATTTACCTGATTCTTAGACACTGGGGTGCAGCCAAGTCACCGGGATTTCTGAGCTGCAGGGTGATCTGAAGGGCTGTGGAAAACTGGTCTGTGGCTCTGCACCCTAATTGCATGTGGCCATCCCTGTCCATGGCAGTGCCTAAGTGTCCCAGATGTAGCATGGCTTTGGGGGTGTGCTTTCAAAGTAAATAGATTTAGCCAGGCACCATGGTTCAAATCTGTGATCCCAGAGACTCAGGAGGCTGAGGCAGGAGCACCACAAGTTCAAGGCCAAGGGCAGCCTGTGCAGTTTAGTGAGACCCTATCTTAAAAATAAAAGAACAGAAAAGGATACTGGGGGTGCAGTTCAGTGGTGGAGTGCTTGCCTATTGTGCACTAGGCCCTGGGTTCAACCCCCTAGGATTGAAAAAACACAAGTAATATGGAAACATTTTATTTTATTAAGAAAAGAATGTCAAGTCAGGTCTTCCAGGTGGTGTTTAACATGGCGAAGACTTCACATTTTTAAAGCAGAGGTTCCTCTTAGTTTTCCGGGTTATCAGTTTTTCCCACCAGATCTTAATTGGAAATAAAATGTCATTCATGTTTGCTGTTGTGGTTTTTGTTGTTTTGCTGTTGTTGACAAAACATGCCCTGAGCCTCTTCCCTGAATCCCTAGAATTTAGAAGGCAGTCCATTCAACCTTGAGTGTTTACAAATTATTGCAAGCCAGATTTCACCCCTGAGACCAAATCATCAAAACCAAATAACAACAAAATCATTGCCAGAGTGGTTTTGGCTTTTCTTTGCATTTTCTAGAATTTGGGAATTCATACATTACAGTGAGTGTGGAATATGATAGTGGGCTTTGACTGTTGCTGTGTAATATCCAGGACAGGTACCCTGATACAGATGGAGAACATCTGTGTGATTTGTCTCTAGAACCACCATCTGATTTCTGTCTAATGTCAGCGTGCAAAGTGGTGGTGTCATAGTTGTGTGGTTGTGTTTGTTGGCTTTTCTCAGTTTTCAAAAAATTTAATCACAAAAAGAGAGACAGCATTCTTTTGGATATAGTGAAAAATGAATTACTGTGGGATGTTTTTAAATTTATACTTAAAAATTCAAACACACATGAAGGAGTAACAGCAGAAGTAATGAATTTGCATGCTTATATCGCCCAGCTTCAGTAGCTGTCAATATCCCACTACTCTTACCCCATCTGCATCCCCTCCTGCTCCCCATATCCCTGGTTGATTTCTTACTGTTTCCGTAGTGTTTGAGGCAAAAATTATCTTAGCAGTACAATTTCGACAAGTGGCTATGCCAGTGTAACCTATGCCTTCTTGCAACATAGAATATTTTCTCTTCCAAAACTTTGTTATCCTCTTACTTGCCAGTCAACTGTAGCCAATCACTTCTCTTTGGTTTTTGACTTTTATTTTCATTTTCTAGAATTTTCATATTAAAAATATATTGTTGTTGTTAGTTGACATTATGTATATTCATTTGTGTCTGGCTTCTTTTGCCCAATATGAAGTCTGTAAGACTCATCCATACTGCTCCATGTAGCAGTATTTTTATCTATCTGTCTATCTGTCTGTCTGTCTATCTATCTATCTATCTATCTATCTATCTATCTATCTATCTATCTGTTTATTTATGCTGGGGATCTAATGCAGGACCTCGCTCATGCTAAACAAGTGCTCTGAGCTACACCCCCAGCCCTCGTCTCTTTTTATTGCTACATAGCGTTCACTGAGAAAATGTGGGTTCGTTTGGCAGCCACATGTCATAAAGGACCCAGGCTCTTTTCTGCCAACTCCGTGACATCAAAGCTATAATTTTATGGACACAGCAATGTTCTCTTGTGATGACATTTAAAGCATGAGAAAGGGATACGTTTACAAGACTTTGAAACTTTTAAATTAATGTAAAGACATAAAACTTGTTGTTAGGTGCCGTCGAGTCAGTATCCGACTCATAGCGACCCTCATAGGGTTTTCAATGGCTGACTGATTCGGGATTGCCTTGGGAATGGATTGCCAGGTCCTTCTCCCATTTTTGGGGAGCTGGGAATTGAATGTGGGACCTCAGAGACTGCAGCACAGCACTCTACCAACTGAGCTAAATCCCAGCCCAGACACAAAACTAACTCAAAACTATGTTGACATAATGATAATAATAAAAGAAGAATGTCGACATAATGATGTCATTTATTTTAGAAAGCCCACTGATGTATAGAAAAGCAGCATTAATAACTTCATTTTTATACCCAAGCAATTGATACTCTGAATTTCTTTCTTAACGAGAAATGGATAAATATATAGCTTTAAGACAGTGAAGATTTTTTCTTTTCTGCTGCTTCTTAGTCCTTAATGCAAAGTTCTGGGCAAATTACAGAGACAGAAGTGCCTTCACCTTGGCACTCACTGATGGTATAAGTTACTAACTGAGAGTCTGCTGATTGGTAGATTGGTGAGTGGGAGGCTGCAACCTGGAGTCATGGGAGAAGGTTAAATGGAAATGTTGATTTTGCTCAAACAAGTGTTATTTTGCAAACTATCGGTCACATTCATTTTAATAGCTTATTATCACCATGCATACTGAATGATCCCATTTGGTTCTTATCACTTTGCATTCAGAAAAGGACCCCGATAAGACCTTTTAAGACGTTTGCATTTATTTTCCAGGAGTTAGCCTGTGTTCATAATTACCTAATGGTCTTTAGTGCATTCATGAATAATAACAAGAGTGATTAATAATAGATAACATTTGCATGGGGCTACAGACTTGACAAGGTCCGACCTCTCTCTGGCAGTTGACATTCTTATCACTGCCATCTCCTTGACATTGCATTCCTGTGGCATACCAGCATCTTGTGGCCCTATTGTGCCACTTAACTCTGCCTCCTTTAATTAGATTCTTCTCCTGCTATTAAGTGTAATTATTATTCAGGCTTCTTAAGGAGCAGTGTACTAGGAATGAGAAAATGAGAATTCTTGACTTGGATCCACATTTTAGACTCTTTATAGTGGATGTCATTCCAGCTATTTCTTTAGCTATAAAAGAGCATTCTCATACTTTTTGAATTCTAAAGTTGGCTGTCACCATCCATTGATATAACATGTGCTCCGTACCTTGAACACTTAAAGTTCTTTTGAAACACAATGCAAATATAAGGCATTGTACTTGGCTGTCTGCAGAGTTCCAGCACATCCATCTATACGTTTCCAAGGCTCTATCTCTCATCTATTTGTTGACTTCCAAATTCAAAGTCTTTAATTTTTAATTTTGGTCTAAATGCACATCTGTGTGTTCATTGGTAACTCAAATTCAATATAGCAGCATGAGTTGTGACTGTCAAAGCATGTAGATAGAGGTGATTACACCTGAATGTGACATCTAACTTCTGAAGGATGAAGCTCCCAAATGTATATGTGCAACACCAAGGCTATTAACGTAACCACGTTGATGTTTATATTTACAGTTACCCATTGCTATCTCTCTTGCATCATATTTGATAAATTATGTTGTTGTTGTTGTTAGGTGCTGTCAAGTCAGTGTCTGACTCAGAGACCCTCTGTACAACAGGCAAAACACTATTGTTAGTGCTTCTCTGCTATTCATAGGGTTTTTAATGGCTGATTATTCCTTGGGACTGGGCTGCTGGGTCCTTCTCCCAAGCTTACAGCCCCTGGTGTTCCCAGGCGGTCTCCCATCCAAGGACTAACCAGGCTCGACCCTGCGTAGCTTCCAGCATCTGACTAGATCGGATGCCACAGTGGTACATCTGCAGGCCTTGACAAATTATACAGCTTAAAGATAATATGGTCAGAAAAAAATCTAAATGTCTGTAATTATTTGTTTATCTTGAAGGAGAAAGTGAATGCAGAGAAGTAGGTTATGTTTTGATTTATTTTTCAGAAGGACTCTGACAGTGAACGATGGGATATGGACACAATGTAAGATTTTGTTGCTAAAAATACAATAGAATTTAAACTATGGAACTGAGTTTATCTGCTAGAAAAAAAACTCAACTTGCTCAAAGGTAGCATCTGCTACATTTTTGTGTTGCTTTTTTCCAAACTCAATTGTTCAAGGGAGAAGAAAAACTTATTGCAGAGAACAGCTAATTCTTTGTGAATCCTGTCCTCCGAGGAAGGATTACTGTGGAAATGAATTACATAATTATGTAGCAAAAACGGAGAACCTTGGAAAAAGTAATGCATTGCTTTAGAGTTTGCCCAAAAGAAGACAGAGAGAGGCAACAAGGCCAGGAGTGTACCGGCTTTTAGGAACTTGAGGTATATGACTTAAAGAATTCCAGAAATTGTAATTCAATAACTGTAATAAGAAGCATCCCAAAGCTGAAGGGAAAAATGAAAATAAAATGAAAGGGGGTAAGAATAAAAAATATTACATTTCTGGCACAAATACTGTAATGGTTTAACTTAATATACTACAAATTTTTAAGTGAAGTATAATAAACCTACCAAAAAAAGCATAAAACACACATGTATGTAGCTCCTTGAGTTTTTTCTCTTTGTCTTTGCTTTTTTGATCTCATCAATAATCTTAACTGAAAGCTTTGTGATAAGGACTTAATATCCACAATATGCCTGCAGCCGTAGCCCTGTGGCATCGAATCCCATCAGATCTCGGAAGCTAAGCCAGGTCCAGCGCCTTTAGTACCTAGGCCAGCGCCTTTAGTACCTAGACGGGAGACAGCCTTGGAACACCAGGTGCTATAAGCTTGGGAGAAGGACCCAGCAACCCACTCCCAAAAATCAATCTGCGATTGAAAAACCTACGAACATCAGAGAAGCACTAACAATAGTGTTTGCCCTGTTGTATGTAGGGTCGCACCGACTCAATGGCCCCTAACAACAACAACAATATCGATGATATATAAACAACTCCTATAACTCAGCAACAAAAAGACAAAAACAGCAAAAATGAGCAAAGGACTTGAACAGACATTTCTCCAAAGAGCTATCAAACATAGGGGAAAAAAGCTTCACATCAGTCATTATGGAAAAGCAAATAAAAAGTACGAGGCACTTCGCTAGCACCACAAGGGCTAAAATAAAAACAAACCACAAAACAAAACAAAAACGGAAAATCACAGTGTTAACGAGGATGTGGAGCATGCTATATAAATTCGATTTAGTAAGAAAATAGATGTAGGAGGGAAAGGAGGAGAAGGAGGGAGAAGGAGGAGGAGGGGTGGGGGCGGGAAAGGGAGATAAGAAACAAGCAGCAGAGGGAAGAGGGAGGAGATGATTATTTGCAGCTCTAGAACAGTGGCTGGGGAATCTAGCCCACAGCTTGCTTCTGCGTAGTCCTCATGTTAACATTTTTTTTACGTGCTTAAAGGTGTGTGTGTGTGTGTGTGTGTGTGTGTGTGTGTGTGTGGCCACGTGCATGTGCATGCACAGTGGAATCCAAGTGTGGCCTGCAAAGCCTAACATGTTTTCTATTTGATCCTTAATTTTGCTGTGGCAGGCAAATTAGTTGTGAGTTGTTGAGTGGTTGTTGTTAGGTGCCATCAAGTCGGTATCCGACTCACAGCAACCCTACATGCAACAGGACAAACACTACTGTCAGTGCGTCTCTGCTGTTCACAGGGTTTTCAATGGTGGATTGATTTTTAAGAGTGGGTTGCTGGGTCCGTCTCCCAAGCCTAGAGCACCAGGTATTCCCAGTTGGTCTCCCATCCAAGGACTAACCAGGCCCTGCTTAGCTTCTGAGATCTGATGGGATCGGATGCCATAGGGCCAGGGCTGCAGGCTTAGTGGTGAAAGGGTCACTTTACTCCAGTGCAGTTTAAATCACTTTGAACATGGGTTTCAGGTTTACTTATTATTATTACTACTTTAACATGCCCTGCTCTTGGGGCCTTGGGGTGGTCACCAAACTGGACACTAAGCGGATTTTTCCCCTCTGCTTTATTGGAATTCTCCGAGTTTTGATGTTTCATCCTCTTGGGTGCCAGCTATTGCTCATTCTACCCACTGCTGCACCACAGCTGATTATTTAGCAAGTACACCAAGACCAAAATGAAGAAAAACTAAACAAATCAACATGCTTGTAAAGATGTCAGTAGATGTCACCCCAGGATTTACAGTTGTCTTGGCCCTAGGGCCAAAAATAAAAGAAAAAAAAATCTTCTACCACACCGCTTAAAAAGTTTGTTGTTTTTATTTTTTCCAAGTAATTTTTATTAGTAATTTTTAGTGTACAATTCACTAGGTATCATCATGGCGTTCGCATACATGCACACCAATGGATGTCTTTCCTGTTTGCCTCCCTTCACCCTCTCCTGACCCCTCCTATTCTTTTTTTGTGGTACTGGGGGTTGAACTCAGGGTCTGGCGCCTGCATGCTCTGCAAGTGCTGGACCACTGAGCAGCACCCTCAGCCCATGTTTTCACTTATTGAGACAGGGTCTCGCTAAGTTACGCAGACTGCCCCTGGTCTCGAACTTGCGATCCTCCTGCCTTTGCCTCCGGAGCCACTGGGATTACAGACGTGCACCACTGCGCCCAGCTCACCCCTCCTATTCTTCCAGTCAGCGTTCAGTGGTGTTTTGTTGTACTCTAGGAAATAGTGAAGAAACAGATGACCAAGGTCATGGGTGAATGGTGAAGGGAGGGCAGCAACGGCAAAAGAAAGCTTGGGAAGGAGGTGGATATGTGAGTGCCAGCAGCCATGGATGCATTTTATAGAGATAATTCTGTACACAAGGGGAAAATAGAATACTGTATACACAAGAGGGGCTGGGATTTAGCTCAGAGGGTAGAGTGCTGCGCTGCAGTCTCTGAGGCCCCGAGTTCAATTCTCAGCACCGTAAAAACGGGAGAAGGGCCTGGCAATCCATTCCCAAGCCTATCCGGAAACACTCAGCTGTTGAAAACCCTATGAGGGTCGCTAGGAGT
Source organism: Pedetes capensis (assembly GCA_007922755.1). Lineage (NCBI taxonomy): Eukaryota > Metazoa > Chordata > Mammalia > Rodentia > Pedetidae > Pedetes > Pedetes capensis. The sequence continues at coordinate 44,831 of VMDO01014819.1, read as the reverse complement.
CGGATATTGACTCAACAGCACCTAACAACAACAACAATACACAAGAGAGATGGGGAATATAGGCAAACGGGCAAACCCACAGGCTTTGTTGGCTCTGTCTCAGACTGAAATCATTTTTTTATTGGAAATTTTTAATGTACCCCTTAATGTGATTCATTCTGACATGCTTTTCATTGTGACATTTCCATATATGCATTTTGTTGTACATTACACAGATAAGTTCCCCCTTATGCTCTTGTGCACTTCTTCCCGCCCCCATTCACTCCCCCCACCAAAGACCTCTCTTCCATTTGCTTGTCTTTTTATGGTAATATTTTTCTATATATCCTTTGGTTCCAATCATGTTTAAAACTGAAACTTTTTCTGTAGTGAACTTTGTTTTTGCATTGTCTCAGAGTGAATTCTAATGTCTCATTTTATAATATTTTAACCTAAGAGACTTAGGAGGATGTGAGAAGACTTGTTACATAATTTGAATTTAATGTATTTAACACACAGCTGAATATTGATTGCTTTAGGTATTTATTCTTTGAACTCTAGGGAATTCATTGAAATAAATTAACATGTGGGCAGTTAATCTGTTCCTCTTGTTAAGATCACATTTTAGCGAATACATTAGAAAGCTTCCGGTGGACAATAAACTGTTGTGAGTTTTGGACATTTCAACAAGCTATCATTTATTCAGTAAATTGCACTATTCTTCATGGTCATTTAAATATGATACTTTAATATATGCCATTGGTTCATGATCCATCAGTAAGGAAATGGCAATTTTTAAAATATTCAAAGAGAATGAAATTTTAGTTTACAGTTCCAATTTAAGATAAAGGTAATATTTTTCTGTTTTTTTTTTTAATCACATGAATGAGTACTTTGGAGATGCCACTAAATAAAGCACCTGTGGCCGTAGCCCTGTGGCATCCGATCCTGTCAGATCTCGGAAGCAAAGCAGGGTTGGGCCTGGTTAGTCCTTGGATAGGAGACCGCCTGGGAACACCAGGTGCTATAGGCTTCGGAGATGGACCCAGCAACCCATTCCCAAAAATCAATCCATCATTGAAAAGCCTACGAACAGCAGAGAAACACTGACAATAGTGTTTCCCCTGTTGTACACAGGGTTGCTATGAATCAGATATGGACTCCATGGCACCTAACTAACTAAACTAAAGCAAGGATACTTCTGAAGGGTGCTCATTTCCTGTCATTTAGATACAATGCAAATATTACTATGAATCATTTTAACTGTCTACATGAGCCTAATTCAAGCACAAGAATGGATGATAACTCACCTTGTTTAATGAAACAAAGAGCACATTTGATTAAAATTTGGGCCTGAGGCTGCAAGTGCAGGAAATGTATTGCTACTGTGTCTTTATCCTGTGTTGGATATTTTCTAGATCAATCTTCAGTCTGGCTCTCTCTCCTGGGTGGAAACAGGAGAATAGGGCTATAGCAGGAATACTTAGCAGAACAGAAACTTTGGTATTCTATTTTTAATTATTTAAAGCCATAGCCTTTTTTATGCTGTAACCTCAAGCTGCTCAAACTTTGCCAGGCACTGGGAAAGAATGGCTTGGATTGGTCTTTATGTCCAACTCTGGGAAGATTATCGCTCTACTTTCCCTCACAAGAAACTTCACAGGGCTGCAGCCAAGTTATGGCTCCGAAGCAATCTAAGGTTAGACGAAGTCACTTTGCCTGACTCCACCTTAGACTGAGCCTCTCCTGGGAGTAGCCTGGGCTGGCCTCCTGTGGGGCGCACCCTCCCAGTCCAGCCTGGATGTTCTGATGGGTGGTGGTGCTGCCGTGCACACAGATACTAAACACAATTCACTTGGGACCCTGGGGTGAGGAGCGTGGACTCCTGCGGCCCTCAGGATGCCAGCGGAGATGGGAGAAAGGAAAAGCCTGGGGTGTTTTTGCCTTCCAGGGGCAAACACCTGTGTTGGTGGTCTTGGTGGTCACGAGGAGACAGTTCTTGCTTTGTCGGTGATCAGACGGAGAGCAGGTTCTTTCCTTGTTGATGGTAGCGGCAGGGAGAGCGTTCTTTCCTCACTGAAGATCTGGGTGAGAGAGAGGGAAAGCTGTTTCCTCATCGGTGGTCTGGGCGAGAATGGGAGAAAAGGTCTTGCTTAGCCGATGGTCTGGGTGAAAAGGTGAAAAAGGATTGAGCTGCCACAGCACAGCTCCTTATATAGCTCGCCCACGGAATGGCCTGAACCAATCAGCTGAGTCCAATTGTCCAATCAGGTTTGGGGGATTCGTACAAACATGCAACCAAGTTACTTCCATTTTCCCTAGATTTCTAATTTACAAACCAGATATTCAAAAGCCATTTTCCTGGTTTGGGGGTTTTGTCAATGTCCTCCCAATTTTTCCCTACAGCTTCCCTCATAGGCACCCTAGTGCATGCATATACTTGCGTCTATTTGTCCAGTAGTGCATCAATAAGTCATTTTCCTCCAAGCCTTTCTAGTCTTGATGAGATAGGATGTTGGTGTCCTGTTCACATTAGTCTACGTGACTTGACTATAATGTCAACATGTTTTAGACCCAGTCTGAGGGCAGCATTACCTAAATGTCCCTATGTAAGACCTCTTGACTTTCAAATACAAGCAGATAACATATGCTAGGCCTTTAATCTAATATTAACTCAAGGCACAATCATTTATGTAACATGAGAGAAATTTTGTTTTACCAGGTTTTGGTAAATATATTATTTTTAAGAATGTGAATCTCCACATTTCCAATTCTTTTTTTTTTTTTTTTTTTTTTTTTTTTTTTTTTTTTTTTTTTTTATTAGAAATTTTTAATGTACATCATAATGTGATTCATTTTGACATGCTTTTCGTTGTGACAATTTTCATATATGCAATTTGATAAGCATTATTCATATAGGTTACCCCTTACGCTCCTCTATGTTTCCCCCCTCCCCCCTTCACATTTCCAATTCTTAAATGTAGTTCCTTTTTCAAGTACCATTTGCCAAAAAATTGGAGCCAGAGGTCTTTGGAGAAATGACTGAGCCTAGGGTTAGGGCAGGGAAAGTATAATATAAATCTGGGACCTCTTCTGTCTCTAAAAAATAAGAAAGTATTAAAGGAAAAAAGGAGAAGAAATTTTTCAAAAGAGTAAACTGGAAGGAATTCCCAACGGCCATAAGTAGGACAATTTAATCAATAAAAAATAGCAATATTTGATTATAATTCATGAAACAACAGCAAAAACCCATGATAGCATTGTGATACAAATAAATTATTGAGTAAATAAATAAGGAAAGACAACTCTTCTTTGCAGAAGTATTCTGGTTACTATAAATAGACCCCTCCCTGGGGCTGGGATTTAGCTCAGTTAGTAGAGTGCTTCTCTGTAGTCTCTGAGGTCCCAGGTTTGAATCCCAGCACCACAAAAATGGGAGAAGGATGCCGCAATCCACTCCCAAGGCAATCCTGAAACAATCAGCCATTGGAAACCCTGTGAAGGTCACTGTGAGTCAGACAGGACTCGATGGCACCTAACAACGATAAATAGAAGGAATGGGTGAAATAAAAAATTGCTATTCCTAAATGCCACAGTAAATAATTATTGCAGGGAAAAACTACTTATGGATTCTAAAATCAGTTGGTGAAAGTCTAAGAGAAATCAGGATATTAGCATAGGATCAGAGTATGCCCTGCTAGTATTTAACAATTATAAAAGAAAAGAAAAGAAAGTTTTACTATGGAGTCACCCAGCATGCCTTAGCCACACGATCAAGGTTACATCACCAGAGACAAGATCCAGCTGCATCACGTGCTATCTGGAGGATATACAGGGAAGGACTTAATGTTGCTTCTGCTGTGGTCTTGCCAAATGTCAACCAAAGCGGGAAAATAGCCAGCAAACCCCAATTAGACATTCTACAACGTATCTGACTAGCACTCAATGCCAGTGTCAAGATCGTGGCAGATCTGGGAACCACAAACGGATTGAGAATAAGACATAATCACCAGGAACAGTGTGGGTTTCTGGACTGAGCTTAGAGCAGAGAAGGGATGTGAAGGGAAGAACCCGTGGCATTTGAATAAACTCTAATGTCTTCCAAAGGGCATTGCATCAGGGCTGTTACCCTGGCTTTGAGGATTGTCCTATAGTTGTATAAGTTGTCACCATCAGGGAAAGTTGAACAAATAGGATATGGCAAATCTCTGCACTATTTTTGTGGATTTTTGTAAGTTTAAATTGTTTCAAAAGAAAAAGAAAAAAAATAAGTATGTATATGTATGTATGCCTGCAGCCGTAGCCCTGTGGCACCCGATCCCATCAGATCTCGGAAGCTAAGTAGGGTTGAGCATGGTTAGTGCTTGGATGGGAGACCACCTGGGAACACGAGGTGCTGTAGGCTTGGGAGATGGACCCGGCAACCCACTCCCAAAAATCAATCTGCCATTGAAAACCCCATGAACAGCAGAGAAACACTGACAGTAGTGTTTTGCCTGTTGTATGCAGGGTCGCTATGAGTCAGATATTGACTTGACGGCACCTAACAACAATAACAACGTGTGTGTGTGTGTGTGTGTGTGTGTGTGTGTGTGCTTCTTGATTCATTACAACCACAATGCAATCTATCAAATACACCCCCATTTCAGTGCATAGATACAGAGATGATTTCCAGTACAATTTGGGACACATCTGAGTGGCTAACAGATGGCTTTTAGTGTAATAGGTGCTCCCTATAATTATTCAGGAATTCCTCTTGGAATCAGATGACACTATCTGACCCATGCAGATCTGTGAAGACATTTATAAATGTGTCCTGCTTCTCATTTTACTTATAATGTATGCACAGTGACTATGCATGTGGCTATAATCTACTCAACAATAGTTCATTAAGTCTGCTCCATGTTGCCACCTGTTAGGAATCTTCAAAGCCATTATGAAAAATATAAAAATAAACCTGATTATTAAGGCAGCAAACCAGCAGTAAAAGGGTTCAGCTCAAGTGTGAATCACATCCATCAGTCAGGACCTGCTTTCAAATTTTCCATCAGTCATCCTGACAGTCATTGTCTTTCTCCAGGAGTTCTCAGATCCTTTGATTCTCTCTCCTTGTGAAATACATTTTCTGAAATCTAGGCTTTGGGGAATTATGGACTGCCTTCCTGGGTAGAATGAAAGACAAGGTTTTCTCCCGGTCCATTTAATATTCTGAGGTCAGATGTCTTTGTCTCTGAGTTTTAGAGATGGAAGTAAATTCAGTGATAGACCTCATTTCTGAGACGGAAAAGAGACTCAGAGAAGTCAATGGATTGTGAACTGTCCGAGATCTTAATGGTTTTACTGGCAAATTGAGAGAAGTGTCATTTCTTCTCACCATCAAAGTCACCAGGAAAATATTCAACAAATATTTATTTTGTAGCCACGGGCGGTGACGCATGCCTGTAATCCCAGAGGCTCGGGAAACAGAGTCCGGAGGATCGTAAGTGGTCCAGCACTTGCAGAGTATGCAGGCGAGGCCCTCAGTTCAACCCCCAGTACCAGGAAAAAAAAATTATTTTGTGCTATTGTGTCCTCAAGACCGAAGGTAATTACAACGAAAACGACATGATCGTCTCTCCCATGGAGTCCACCACTCCATGAGAGGAGGAAGAAATCAACAGCCACCACCCAGCTCCTCCCCGTCGGATCAGGGAGGAGAAGGCTGGGGTACAGGCTGCGGGGCACAAGGAGGCTCAGTGGAGACAGCAGTTGGGTTTTCCTTTACAGCTCTATTAATCAATGAAAAACAAAACAAAACAAAACTGTGGTGTATGTAGAGCTGAGTGCTGACTCATGGCGCTGCATTAGTTTTCTAACTTAATTCCAATTCCTTTACCCTGGGTCTAACTTGAAATGAGGGCTGGGATTTAGCTCAGTTGGTAGAGCGCTTTACTGCAGTCTCTGAGGTCCCAAGTTCAATTCCCAGCACTGCAAAAATGGCAAAAGGGCCTGGCAATCCACTCCCAAGGCAATCCCGAGACAGTCAGCCACTGAAAACCCTATGAGGGTCACTATGAGTCGGATACCAACTCGATGGCACCTAACAACATCAACAACTTGAAATGACATCTGCTCCAGTCCTTCTGGAGATGGTTCTTCCTTCACGTTCCAGCCTGGCTCAGGGGACCCCAACCAACTTTGGGGTCTCATCTGAAAACACTTGCTCTTGCCTCACCACATTTCTGTCAGCTCCTACACTCTGGAGTTACATCTTCATTTTTGACCTGGTATTTCCTCTGCCCCCCATAGAGACTCACATTTATGTGCTGCTATGACTGTGGAGAGGCTGGGATTTAGCTCAGTTGGTAGAGCGCTGCTCTGTAGTCTCTGAGGTCTTGGGTTCGATTCCCAGCACTGCAAAAATGGGAGAAGGATGTGGCAATCCACTCCTGAGGCAATCCTGAAACAATCAGCCATTGAAAACCCCATAAAGGTCGCTATGAGTAGGACACAACTTGACGGCACCTAACAACAACGACTATGAAGATTGCCTGAGTCATTCCTTAATAAATATTTGCTAAGAGAACAAAATCTAGGTATCATGTCATACTCACGGCTTGTCAATTTAAAATGAAGCACTGTATTGCAGCAATTCCCTCAGCGTAGCTGAAACCAACAATTTGAAATAAGACCTTGAATCAGATGATTTTTTTCTGGGTGATGCTAGTTCTAAAGTCAGCAATAAAAACCTCCTTTTTCCATTCCTGTCAACCACCCCCCCACAAACACCCCCAAGCAGCATCTTACACTGTCAAAGGTTTTGGGTTTCCATGATGAATAGACATTAGTAATTCTTTAAAAATTACACCCCACAAAAATAAACTGTGAACAAATTTAATTGTATCCATTTTTAAATCCCACTATGTTCAACTTCTTCCAGTTACTCTTCTGATACATTTAAAAAATGAAACCATGAAATGAACTCTGAAAAGGCAGTTGGATCCATTACATCTATTCTCTTGGCAACATTTTTTTTAGCAGAGAAAAAACAGCTTGAGGGACTGTTATTAATTTGACATTGTACACTTTTTTTTCATTAATTCTTGTATTAGGTAAGAAACTGCATATGAAATTGGACACACAGCCAGATAGGCAATAGTCTATTTTTTAAAAAAATGTTTCGAATTTTCCTTGTGCCTTGCTCAACAATTTTCGGAGTATATTTTGGCGATCCCTTCCCTTCAGCCCTGTAAGCTCTTGCATTTCAAAGAATTCAGCCGGTTTGTTTCAGAACTGCTACTGACACTTCGCAATTCCACCTTGCAAAACAAGCTGAGAAAACCAGTCGTTCTGTGAGGACTTTGGAGAAATGTTTAAGGCAGTATTTCTTTACATAACCAGATTTTGACAGATGATGGCGAATTTCAGGCCAGTCGGGTTTAGATTGAAAATAAAATAGATGCGATTTTGAAATCAATCGTTTAACTCAAAACCAAAGGAACTCAGTGTTTCATTTTGAAACAAACTGGTGATCTGACTTTTGTGTCCTTCCCTTCTCCTTCCTGGACTCCTTTTCTTCCCTTTATCCCTGTTCCTTCCCCTCTGCCTCTTCTTCCCGCTCTTCCTTTCATTGTACTTTGGAAGAAGGATTAAGCAGTGACAGCCCTAGGAACAACCTCAGCCATCTCTCCCTGAGGAAGAAAGTGACGAATGATCTGGCCAGGAGGGAGGGGATGTTGAAAATACTGCCATGGAGGGGGCGCAGAAGGGAGAGGCCACAGTGAGAGGATTAGCCAAGGCTCCGCCCTGAATAGACTTCTTTTTGCAGCAGAATTTACTGACCTTGTACCTTGGCTCATTGGAATCCTCAGAGTAACCACATGGGTCCGGCATGGGACTCTGCCCCTTCCCTTAGGAAGGCCGGTCTTCTGCCCAGCGCTGCCGTGGTGCACTCCTGTAATCCCAGCGGCTCAGGAGGCGGAGGCGGGAGGATCGCAAGTTCGAGACCAGAGGCAGTCTGTGTAACTTAGCGAGACCCTGTCTCAAAAAGTAAAAAAATGGGCTGGGGGTGCAGCTCAGTGGTCCAGCACTTGCAGAGCACGCAAGTGCCAGGCCCTGGGTTCAACCCCTAGTGCTACCAAAAAAAAAAAAAAAAAAAAAGGAAGTCCGGTCTTCTGAGAAGTAGCATAAAGAAGGAGTGGGCACCTGGACTTGGCAGGGAGAGCGGAGGCTGAGGTTGGGTTTCTCAGCATGCCAGTGACCCACTTTCTGACCTTAGGCGGGAGCCTTCAACTGGCTCAGCCTCTGTTTCCACATCTTTAAGACAGAGTTGATCCCAGTACTATGTCATAGCACTGTGGAGATTAAGTGAGGTAGAACTTGGAAGGAGTTCAGGAGAGTTCCCTGGCATGTGTTGGCACGAAGCAGGCACTTGTGAGATGAGTGGATTTCTCAATGCGTTGTAGCTACGCTTTTTGTTACTGTTACTGATTTGAGTACTAAGTAGTGTCTTCACTTCCACAAGGGGCGCTTGCTAACATCTGAATTTGAATTTTGGATCTGACATTTAGCAACCATGTGACCACGAACAGGTTATCTGATGCTCGATTCAGCCTGGCTATAAGAAGCGAGAGAAACAATCCCATCTATTTTAAAAAAGTGTTACAAAGATTAATAAAATAACGAATGTTGAAAGGGAGAAAGAGGCTGGGGTGGGCTGACTTCTTGGCAGCTGTGGCAGATAAGCATGACTCTTCTTTGTCCCCCCCCTTCTCTACCTTCCTGGACAGGACAGCAGAAGATTTGTGGGTCAGCCTTGAAAGCTGCCAAGTTTACCTTCCAGCTGAAGGGAGCAGCTCAGCCCCCTATATCCTCTTGGGGCCAAAAGGAGTAGCCAGGGTGACTCAGAGCAGTCCTAAATCCTCCTTTGCTTTGTCTTTAAAAGGTATGCTAGACTCAGCCCGATCAGTAGCACAAGCCTGGGTAAAATCCCAGCAACTCGGAGGCAGAGGCTGGAGGTAGCCCATGTAATTTAGTGAGAGTCTGACTCAATAAAATTTAAAAACGGGCTGGGGTGCAGTCCAGTGGTAGAGAGCTTGCAAAGTATATGTGAGGCTCTGGGTTCAACCCCTAGGAAGGGCAAAAATAAATACATACATACATACATACATACATACATACATACATACATACATGGTATGCTAAATTTGCCTCCCGTGCCACAAAATATCTGTGTGTATTCAGCGTAAAATAATCAGACCCTTTCCTCCAAGTCTTGAAATAAGATTGCCTTTCCTACAGGATGCTTCATCTAGAAAATACGGAAATGGTTTGGTTTTAGTTTGACCACGAGGCTTCTTACAAATGCACATTCCTGTTCTCCATGTGGAAGTTCCCATACAGGAGTTTACATTTTCACGCGTTCCAAGAGAACCTTCAGCGTTGGAAGACACTGCCGTAACCGTGCCTGTAAAATCCCAGCCCAAATGGCCCCCGCGATGACAATGACTCAGTATTACCTGCCAACAGGAGCCCGACAGTGGAGTTTTCTTTCCTGAAGCCTTTTCTAGCCACGATGGTGTTCACTCAGGATGGTAGCTGGGAAATGACGCCCAGCAGCTCCCAGGGGAGATTTCCATAGCCCATGGTCTAAGGAAGAAGAACGTATTTTCTCCTCTCAGGTAAAATCTAAATAAGCAAGAAAATGAAAGCATACTTTTCAAAGAATCCTAGTACTTCAGTCGGGTGAGTGGGATAGTACATTTCATTTGTACATTTCGGTGCTTATTGAATTACAGAAGAAGTTAAAATGCTTCATGGCTATTTTTTTTGGAAATTACATCATTTTAGAATAGGTGCTACTAAAGTATTGTTGTTGTTGTTGTTAGGTGCCAACGAGTCATATCCGACTCATAGCGACCTTCATAGGGTTTTCAGTGTCTGTTTCGGGATTGCCTCGGGAGTGGATTGCCACGTCCTTCTCCCATTTTTGCGGTGCTGAGAATCAAACTCAGGACCTTAGAGACTGCAGAGCAGCACTCTACCAACTGAGCTAAGCTGCAGCCCATTAAAGTATTAGAAAAAGTTCATTGAAATAAACAAAACATTTCATCTGAAAAATCTGAAAAATATTATCTTTACTTTTCATGAAAAGTAATTTCTATGAATAATGCTTATCAAATTGCATATATGAAAATTATCACAATGAAAAGCATGTCAAAATGAATCACATTATGATGCACATTAAAAATTTCTAATAAAAAATAAATTTAAAAAAAAGTAATTTCTAGACACCTCAAGGAGCAAGGAAATTTAGATCTTTCATTTTGGATTACTTTCAGGCCACCATTTCTCAATAGAGACTGTAGAGGGAGGAGTTCCTTGTTATTATCATTTCGTGCTGAAACATGTGAACCAGAAAACACTGAATCAGAACATAATTTGTCATTTGTTGTTTATCTCCATGTAGCTAATGGGCAAAGAATTGGCTTCCAGAAGGAAGAAACACATTGGGGAAGAGCATTTGGCTTGCCTTTTCGATTGTATATTTGAAGCTGTGATTAAGTATGAGCAAACTATAAAATGTGGCTATCTAGATAATCTGTCCAAGGAGAGGCAAATGAAAGAGGTTCAACATACTTAATTAAAAGTGAGCTTTACTCAACTAAGAACAATCAGAAGCCTTTGTTTTCTGAAATTTGCCTCACAGTCTTATGTGAGGATTTCTGAATACTCTAAAACCTTCAATTAATAACTGTTTTCTAAATGTGTTGGTTGCTGGGATTTAGCTCAGTTGGTAGAGCGCTGCGCTGCAGTCTCTGAGGTCCCAAGTTCAATTCCCAGCACCACAAAAATGGGAGAAGGACCTGGCAATCCACTCCCAAGGCAATCCTGAAACAGTCAGCCACTAAAAACCCTATGAGGGTCGCTATGAGTGGTATACTGACTCGACAGCACTTAACAACAACAATAACTGTGTTGGTCAAGAACCTCATTATCATTCCCTTTATCCAGTGGCATACAAATTTGAACATAAATTCAGAAAACCATGGCCATGTATGAAACCACAGAAAGTGTGTATGTAAATGTATATAGGTAGCCTATCCAGGTATGTCTCAGTACCGGTTTTTCACTTACATTGTGGTAAATGCATTCCAAAATAAATATTGGTCTGAGAAGAACATTTCTTTTTTTCCCCTTTTATTCCTATTTTGTAAGGGAGGAGGAAATTACCTAGGTTATTCAAATCACTAACGTGATTTTCATGATATAAAATTATTCATTTCATTGGATATAACTTATAGCAAAATCCATTTCTGCTTCCCTGCTGGGTGTATATAGATGGGTAGCTGAGAGAGGGACCCTTGTTGTTGTTGTTAGGTGCCATTGAGTCGTGTCTGACTCATAGTGGACCCTTGTAGGGTTTTCAATGGCCGATTGTTTCAGGATTGCCTCAGAAGTGGATTGCCACGTACTTCTCCTGTTTTTGTGGTGCTGAAAATCAAACTTGGGACCTCAGAGCCTGCAGAGCAACACTCTACCAACTGAGCTAAATCCCAGCCTGAGGGACCCTTAGGAAACCCAAAAGCTAAACTACTACAGACCAGCTGCAGCCTAAAATCCAGGGATTCCTGAAGGCAGATGAGGAGTCTGTGATGGGTAATAGAGACAGCAGATTGGAGGCAGTGTGACCTTGTTCCGTTTATTTCCAGATAACCCAGCCTTTTTATACAGAATTACAATTCATTAAATCTTATGAAATGTCAGAAAAAGGACAAGGAAGTTGGTTGCATTGATGGAATCACCTGATCAATTGTCACATGAGTGTCAGGTGGTAATCAAAGTAGAAGAGGAACTCAGAGACAAATTGTGATTATTTCAAAGAAATAAACCAAGACTACCTGAGTATCTACATTTCCTATAACAATTGACTATTCTTAACTTTATGCAGGAGTTTAGGGTGGTTAACTTTCACCTGTGTGTCACCCCATTGAGTCTGTTGTTATGACAAATGGGTGCTTTTGTATACTGTAGAGCTGTGGTACAAAGGCTTTTGTTTAAGGAGTTTACGCTGTTGGAAGTCATTCAGGGATTTCCCGTTTATGAAAGCCTGAGGCTTGTCAACTCCCAATCTGAGTTAGCATTGCCCACAGAGCCAGAAGATTATATATTTTTCATTAATATTTAGGAAAAAGAAAAGATGAGGCTCCAAGTCCCTTTCCATGAAGAGACCTTCTTTTTGGAGGTACTATTCCCTTTTCAGAAGACTTTCCCTCTGAAGCTTAGGAGGTAGTCTTCCCCTTTTGGTGGACTTTCCCTCCAATGCCTTTTTAAAGGTATTCTTCCTCATGAGGGGACTCTGTTTAACCATCATGAGTGGATCCGGACCTGGCACTAAACCAACTGATTTTATCAAGGAAGTCTACGAAGTGCCAGGACCCACTGAGTGTGGCATGATTTTGCCATTGTCCTACCAGAACATGGAAAGGCCAAGCACCTGTTGCCTGCCATCTTTGTTGTCCTGAACGTTGCTAAAGGAGACTCATCACCACCCCACACTCACACAGACTCTGGACAGTGACTGCTGGTCCAAGGAATTGGCTACTTCTTTATATTCACTTATTCTTCAATGCTTCTTCATTTACATCTTGGGAGTTGTATGAAGGACCATAGTTTTTACTGTTCTTTTAGTCGTTGAATATCTCTATTCCCAGCTATTCTGGTAGAGTGTTGTTGGTGAATTCAGCCAGGTAATAGTGGGTTTTATCCCCAGGTGGCTATGATCTGGATGAGCGCAGATGGAAGCTGAGGGATTTGAGATTGTTCTCAGATGCCTCCTCCTCAAAAGGATCAGCAAATTTGGACCTCAATGTTCTCTAGTTCATTGTATATATGCATATGTCATGTCGATCATATCCTAACATATGTATTTTACAGAGATAGAGGTAGACCATGGTATACTTCTATAGAGTATTAATGGTATTATAAAACAAAAGGTGCAAAAATAGAATAGGTAAGAGAAATCATTTGTTTACTCTTTTGATGAGTATTTGTGGAACATTTATTTTGTGTCAGGTACTGATCAAAATCAGGGGGTTCAGCAATGAACAGGACAAACTCTGCTATTTCCTGGAGCATGTATTTTAGTGGGCAAATAAACAGTAACTATATGAATAGATACCACAATGCCAGTGCTGCATTTTATGAGGAAAAAGATGGCTATGTGGTCCTGTGGTGGGAACTGATGGGGTGTTACTTGACACAATGTTAGGCACACTTAAAGACCTTAACAAAAGCAGAGGATGGAGAAAAGTCTTTGGAGCAAAATGGCAGATGGAATGCAGAGAAATAATGTTTATTTATTAATAGGTAGGGATACACTCTGAAGTGGAATGCCTGGCTATGTTTCAAGGTCTTCTTAATGCTTCTGAATATTTTTTAGCTGATTGCTTTTTCATCTGATGGGCTTATCATGATTCAGACTTGAAAGTACAGTTAATAAAAAGACATGTACCAGGTATATATGACACTATCAGCTCTGCCATGGTTTTATTTGCACTGCTAAAAGGTTTTAGATCATAAATACTTCCTACCAAAACATCAGATTAGCCTTGTATTAAATGAGATTTTTATTAGTTAATTGAGGTATGACTTCAAATATTTTAAATAACAGACAGGAGGTCTGATTAGACAATATTATTTTATTTTAAAGACATACAGTGAGTTCATAAAATTTTATACTTGGCATTTTATTATTCAGGAAAGCATAATGAAGGGTTGGGAGAGTGGTTCTGTGGTACAGAATTTGCCTATTGTTTGTGAGTACCAGGTTTGATTCCCAACACTGAAAAACGGTAAAAATAAATATGGAAAGAGGGGGAGAGAGAAAGGGAGGTGAGAGGGAGGGAGAGGGAGAGGGAGGGAGAGAGGAAGCGACAGAGGGAGGGAGAGAGGGAGAGAGATAGAGATAGAGATAGAGAGAGATAGAGAGAGACTAAAATCTTTGGAAGTATCTGTATATCTCTGTGCAAACAAAGAACCAGAACTGCACAGCAGCTTAAATTAATTACTAGTGTCTTTGTAAAATTTAAACAAATCTCAGAAGATCATTTAGACTAGGATATAAATCTCATATCGAGGCAAGTGCTATACTACGGAGACCCACCTTAGCCTCAGTTTTATTTATTTATTTTCTAAGACAGGGACTCACAAAGTTGTGCAAGCTCCCTCTGGCCTCGAAGTTGTGATCCTCCTGCTTCAGCCTCCCAAGTCACTGGGATCATAGATGTGCACCCTAGCACCTGGCAGTACACCTGTCTTTAAAAATGCTATGCAAATTCTGGAAGAAATACAAATCACTAGTTACTGAATGTGTTCAGAAGATTTGTTGTTGTTGTTGTTAGGTGCCGTCAAGTTGGTATATGACTCATAGCGACCCTCTGTACAATAGAGGAAACACTATTGTCAGTGCTTTTCTGCTTTGTAGGGTTTTCAATGGCAGATTGATTTTTGGGAAGGGGTTGCCAGGTCCTTCTCCCAAGCCCACAGCTTCTGGTGTTCCCAGGTGGTCTCCCATCCAGGTACTAACCAGGCCCGACCCTGCTTAGCTTCTGAGATCTGACGGGATCGGATGCCACAGGGCTATGGCTGCAGGCTGTTCAGAAGATTAGAGAGGCCCTAAGGAAATAATAGTGTTCCAAGTTCTTAACGAGCAATGGTGAAGAACATGAGCCCGCTGACTTCTTCTATGTGTGGTTTTAGAAGGTCACTGCTGAGTGGGAAGGACTCATAGAGCACGCTCGTAAATAGCACAGGATGCACTGATTGTATGGGTGCTATGTGTGCTGTAACGTTATACTGACAATCACAAAATGTGGACGTGTTTGAAGTAGATCAGTTGTCCCTACTGTTTTTGTGGACAGGTGAAGTGGAGACAGGGTGAAGGCTACCACTACCATATTTCTATAGCCATAAAAAATCCTTATCAGTTCCACAGTAGGAAAATTTTTGCACACCTTCCTAAGATTATTCATGTGTAACTATATTTCTAAAATAACTTATTCCCTTGAAACTCACATAAAAGAAAGTTAACTATTTTAAGTAAACAGTCACTTCAGTGGCATTTAGAACATTCATATTGGTCTGCACCCACAGCCTTTCTCTAGGCCCAGGATATTCTCATTTTTCCAATGACATCTTTTATATATTAATCTCCTTCTTCCTGTTCACTCGCCACCCTCAGTTCCTAGCAACCATGAATCTGTGTTCTATCTCCATGGATTTACATATTTCAGATATTCTATATAAACAGAATCATTCAATAAATGTCGTTTTCTTTGTCTGGCTTCTTTCACTTAGATGTTTTTGAGGATCAGCCAAGAGTCAGCACTCCATTCCTTCCTGTGGTTGAATATTGTGTGTGCACATCACAACATTCATTCACTCATAGGCACATGAGCTCTTTCGTCTTTAGGCTGTTTTGAATGTCCATGAAGATGTGTGTGCATTTATTTGTTTCAGCACCTATTTTCAACTCTTTGGGATATATACATCAGAGTGGGGTTGTCAGAGTCACATGGGAATCTATGTCCAACCTTTCCAGGAACTTCTATACTTTTCCACAGCAGTGGAACCATTTTAAGTTCCCACTAGCTGTATACAAGATTCTCTTTGTATTTGACTTTCAGCAGTACAATTACAAAGTATCTCAGTGTCTCTCTCTCTCAGTTCATTTTATTTGCCTTTCACACAGCTTCTTAGATATGTAGACTCATTATTGCAACAAATTTCGGAGTTTTTGTCTCTTATTTCTTCAAATATTATTTCTGCCATTTTCTCTTTCTCTTTAACTCCCACCATCCTTTATTTTATTTTCTTTCCACTCTACAGGATGGACACTTTTAATTGTCTTATTTTCAAAGTTGTTTATTATTTCTTCTGCCTGCTCAAATCTGTTGAACTTATCTAGTGAATTTTTCAGTTATTCTACTTTTTCAGCTATAGGCACTCTAGTTGGTTACTGTTTTAATATACTCAGGCTTCTATAACCAAATGCCACAGATTGAGCAGCATGCGCAAAAGAAATTTATTTTTCACAGGTCTTGTAGTTGGGAAGTCTGGTATTGCAGGCATGTTTCATTCTGTTCCTTTTCTTGACTACTAGGTGACTGCCTTCTCATTCTGTGCTTGTACAATTTCTTTGTGTGCATGTAGGGAAGGAGAGGCAGGCGCAAGCTCTGGTTTCTATCCATGTGGCACTAATCATATCACAGGGGCCCCACCTTCATAGATATACCACAACTCAGCTACCCCTCAAGGCCCCAATTGCCACACGACATTCACATTGCACACTGGAGCACCAGCATATGAATTTTGGAGAGAAAAAATTCAGTCCGTAGTCATTCCTTTTTATGATTTCCATTTCTTTACTGATATATGCATCATGTTCATACACTATTTTCCCCTTTTTCCTTTTTCTTTGTCCATGATTTCCTTTAGCTCTTTGAGGATATTTAAACCAGTTGGTTTAAAATAATTTTCTACTAAGTACAGTTGCTCCTTCCACAGAGATGACATCAGTCGATTGGTTTTCCCTTTGAATGGACCATACTTTCCTCTTTATCTTATGCTTTGTTGGTTTTTGGTTAAATATTGGACATTTGAATATTAAATATGGCACCTGTAAATCAGATCCTCCCCCTTCTAAAGGATTTGTTGTCCTTGATCATGGAAGGCTGCAGGCACCCATTTGTTTATGACATCACAAACTATTTTTGGAAAGGCTATACTCTGTACCATGTGCAGTTACAGAAGTCCTGAGGTCTCTGCTCATTTAGTTTGTGTTCAGCTGATGTTTTCTAGGGCTGGGATTTAGCTCAGTTAGTAGAGCGCTGCTCTGCAGTCTCTGAGGTCCCCAGTTCAATTCCCAGCACCACAGAAATGGGAGAAGGACGTGGCAACCCACTCCCAAGGCAATCCCGAAACAGTCAGCCATTGAAAACCCTATGAGGGTCTCTATGAGTCAGATACCGACTCGATGGCACCTAACAACAACAACAACAACAACAGCAATGTGTTCCAAGTGACTTGGAAGCCAGGAGCTACTATTTCTCCTTATTCTCAAGGAACACTGCCAAATTCTGCTGGTCAGCAAACTCACCTATGCAGATAACTCTCTTTGAGTGCCACCATCACAATCCCAGTGTAGCACTTGTGATTTCAGTGATTTTGTTGCAACAAGTCACTCCTAACCAGCTCCATGCTGACCCTCTGTCTCCCTCCATATGGGAGGGCACCCTCGCACAGGCCTGTAATCCCAGCAACTCAAGAGACAGAGACAGGGAGAATCTCTAGGTCAAGGCCAGAGGCAGCCTGTGCAACTTAGAGAGACTCTGCCTCAGAAAAAACAGATAAAAGAGAGGTTGGGGGTGCAGTTGAGTGGTAGAAGACTTGCCTAGCATGCACTAGGCTCTCGGTTCAACTCTTCACCACTACATGAAGACTTTTTTTATTAAATACAGGTAATACTCAAGTTTTTCTGCAGAATGTAATCTGATAAGTAATAAATTTTAATTTTTTGCCTGTTTCTTTAAAAAAATAATTACCTAGCTATTGCTGCATAGCCAATTACTTCTAAAATTTAGTGATGCAAACAGCAATGAATATTTGTCATCTGACATAGTTTCTGTGAATCAGGATCTGAGGAACAGATTAGCACAGTGGTACAGGCTAGAGGCCTGCAGCCATAGCCCTGTGGCATCTGATCCCATCAGGCCCCGGAAGCTAAGCAGGGTTGGCCCTGGTTAGTAGATGGATGGGACACCACCTGGGAACACCAGATACCGTAGGCTTTGGAGAAGGACCCAGCAGCCCACTCCCAAGAAATAATCAGCCATTGAAAACCCTATGAACAGCAGAGAAGCACTGACAATAGTGTTTCACCTGTTGTACATAGGGTCGCTATGAGTTGGGCACTGACTCGAAGGCACCTAACAACAACAACAGGCTTGGGGTCCCTTAGGTTCAGACATCCTAAAGGCTTGGCTGAAGCAAGAGGATCCCTTCCAAGATGGATCACTCACGTGACGGCCAGATGGATGGTACTCATGACCCATCACATGGGCCTCCCATAGGTCAGCCTGAAGGTTCTCATGGTGGGGCAACTGGCTTCCTTCACAGCGAGTGATCCAAGTCAGAGCAAGTCACACTCTGTCATCACCACTTATAGCTATGTGGGTTAACCATACCTATGTGGGAGGAAACTGTGATGGACTTGACTACCAAGGGGCCAGACTCAGATGGGCTGGTGTAGGGGCTGGATGCTAATCCAAGTGTCTTGTTAATCCATATCATCTACCAATTCTACTTTTCCCATCCATCCCTCCATTCCATTCTGACTGCGGTAGCCCCAGTCCAGGCCTTCTTGTGATTGTCCTCAGGTGCTGTCCAGTTGGATCCAACTCCTATTTTGGGCAACAGAAAAAACACTACCCAACCTGTGCCATGCACATGAATTTTTTGTTTGAGCCCATTGTTACAGCCACTGTGTTTCTTCTCAGGCCTTCCTTAGATGAAATTACTCTATGTGTGACTTAAGTCACCTATCACAGAACCCGGTGACGTGGACAGCAAGCTCTCAGAACTGCTCTCACGAGTTACTCCGTTGTTTGCTGTGAGAATTAAGCCTGATCCCAAAGACTTGCCTGGGATGGAATCTTGACATTAGTGGGCACAACCCGGGCCTTGGACAGAGTTGTTCCAATGCAGCGTCAGGTGTGGGTTTCACCAGGTGAGCTTACAACCCCAGGGTCGTGCGTGCTTCCTGATCCCTCCCTTTTCCCTCACCTTGGGGTGCCAGCTCTTGGCCAGCAGAGTCAGTCACTACCGAGTGAAGAGTCAGGCTATGGACCCACTGGCTGCCCAAGCCCAGGCAGGGAGAGAGCCTCCCCAGCCTCCCACCTCTGGCCCTGTCGCCTGCCCCAGTGCTGAGCTCTCTGGTCCACTTCTCTGCACCCTAGGGCTGCGGTAGGACCCGACACCATCCGAGCTGTCCTCGTTAGCGCTCCTTGCTGTGCTTCCTCTAGTTCAAGTGTTTCGTCCTCCTGTTCAAATTATACCAATTATGACGGGATCAACTCAAGTTCTGCATTTTCTGTGATGCCTTTCATTTTCGCTCCAGCTGGGGAAAGCGCCTCATTATTCCAAGAACTCCCCAGGCACTTTCCCTTCATCTGCCATGCCCTCCTGGGCCTTACCGCCGTCAACCTGCACCAGAGTTATGTGTGTATATTTCTCATGTTTCCTATTATCCTGCCAGTCCCTTAAGAGCAGGATTTTTGTCTAATTCATCTTTAAATCCCCCAAATCGCTTAGCAGTACTTTGCATGCACCAGGCACTCAGCTGATAATTTTGGAATACACTGAAGTGTTCTCCAGGGAGCATGTTTAAAGATACAACCACCATATACATATAGAGCTTTGTATGTGTGTGTGATATTGACATGTAAACAGATGGACATGTCATAGAATATTTCATAGAAAGTAATCAAGCAACAACGGAGCATCGCCGTGTCAAACTGTCAGTACAAATGGGTAAACTCTTTCCTTTTTATTCATGTGTCTTCTTATATCCTAATAGAGAAAAGTAGGGATACAATATTTAGTTGTGAGACTTTGAAGTTTGGCACAAAACTCCATGTTCTCAGTGTCATGGACAAGCAGCACAAAAGACAGGAATTGAAAACCTCTCATTTCCAAGAGTCCCTGCTCTCTGATTTGAATTAATTGGTTACAACATCCAAAGGCCATAACACAGAGTGGAAGAACTCTCACTGTTTATCAGTTTATATCAAAAGAGAGGCAAATGAGCTAGTTGAGGCAAATGCTACGTGATTGTAGTTTCTCATCTAAATAAAGGCATTGCACCTCCATCTTCTTCTGGGGGCACTTTCTGTGATTGTGTTTCAGAAGTTAATCAGTCCATAAATATTTGTGTTAACCATGAAGGCAGCCAACAACTACACAGGGCAGTCCTGAGTGTTTGAGGGAACCTCAATGATCACATTATTGATGCAATAATGAAGTAGATAAATAAAATTTAACAGCCCGCAAGTGGTTAACTCCACCAGGGAGCTATCTATTTATGCAAATAACTAATGATTAACATTCTTAGATAAAAATAAGAGCTTTAGAATTTCAGAGTAATGAGGTTATTTTCATGGGGAAGAGCATGTAAGCCAGGCCTCAGGTGTTAGATAAATTCCAGAGTTGGAGACTGTCTGTGGAAAATTGGAAGGCTCCTAGGCATCGGGTGGGCTATTGATCATGTAGCAGTTTAGCTCGCCTGCAGCCTGCAGCGTTTAGAGAGGTGTGCGCTAGTGCAGGTGCTGCCTCCGACAGCAGAAAGAGAATTGAGAAAACGCCATTCCCCTTAGCATTTGGAAGGTGCCTGAAACCTTGAGAAGAGCAATTTTTATTAACTCCCGAAAGTCAATTACAAATCGTTATTGAGCAGGTAAAGAGGAAATAAAGGTAACAAATGGAGATTGTGGGGATTGATGGTAGGAAATGAGAAAGGCAAGATTGGATGTTGCAAAGGGCGGAGATTGAGAGAGGGTGCTTTTAGACTGAGGAAGGATTGTGGAGGCTGAGTTGAACCCGAGATGGAAAGATTAATGACAGCGAGATAGGGGATAATGGATAGTGCCATTCTGGGATCAGGAAGAATCAAGAACAGCTCTGGCGGACTTCACATTAGAAAGGGCGGAAGAATAGGGCAGCCGTGCTTTCCTGCCTGTGTGGGGGAAGTGGAAATGAGATGTTTTGAGAAAAAGTAGAAGAACATTGGGAGAGATCCAATGAAGATGGCCTGGATCTCAGTCCCGTTAGAGATGATGAAAAAATTGAGAGCCGGAGGGAGCTCAAGTGATGTAGTTAATGCTTTGAATAAACAGGCTGGTTGAGGATAGTTGACATTCGCTCACCTTGAATCCAATCAGCTTTATTGCTTGGCTTTCTTTTTCTAGTAACCTTGTGGCAAGGTGGAAGGAGGGCTTGTGTGTAGCAGAGGAAGTTTAGCAGAATATTTAAAGGAGGTAACAAAGTCTAATGTCTTGTAGAAACATGTATTTAAATTATAACAGGGCAGGTGGCCATTTTCTAGCATGTTCTTTAAGCTTTTGTGCTTCACGGACAGTCATTTCACAAAAGTACTATCATTATCAGATGTTTAAAAAACCAACAAATCATGTCTACGAATTAGCTGCTTTTCCATTTTATATAAACAAGCTACTTTTCAGGACATCCAACATTAGCTGATATATTCAGAAAATATGGCATTGTTTTCTTCTCTAGGCTCTTAGATGATGAACATACAATGACCTCATTTCGTTGCCTCTTTCATTCCCTTATCACATGCATGGCAATACTGAGTGTCCTGGAATATGGTTGAGGAGGAGAGAAAAACCTGCAGCCCTAGCCCTGTGGCATCCGATCCTGTCAGATCTCGGAAGCTAAGCAGGGTTGGGCCTGGTTAGTCCTTGGATGGGACACCGCCCAGGAACACCAGGTGCTGTAGGCTAGGGAAAAGGACCTAGAAAACCACTCCCCAGAATCAATCTGCCATTGCAAACCCTATGAACAGCAAAGAAGCACTGACAATAGTGTTTCCCCTGTTGTACACAGGGTCGCTATGAGTCGGACACCGACTCGAAGGCACCTAACAACAACAACAACAGGAAAGAAAAAGGACGGAAAAAATCCACAGCACACCTAATTCCAAGGAGTTTGCAGGCCGATGTCTTACATGATCTTCTTCGTGTTTATAGTATGAAAATCACATAGGGATTGATTCTGATTAGGTTAAAAATCTATCTTGGCAGATGATAAACAGAACTTTGGACAATGGAATGGCAAAAATTAACATTTAGTCCAGACTTGTTTTGAGAATGCACAGAGCTGAAAATTATCTACCCTGTGATAGACTCTTTCTTCTAGGAAATATCTTCCAAATCCCAAATGGACCTGGAGGATGACTTGATCATCCATGTGAGCTATAATTAACAAGGCAACTGATATTTTATGGCATGTTTTAACCCTTGTACAAAAACTATTAGGGGCTTGGATTTAGCTCAGTTGGGAGAGCACCACTCTGCAGTCTCTGAGGTCCCGAGTCTGATTCCCAGCATCGCAAAAATGGGAGAAGCACATGGCAATCCATTCCTGAGGCAATCCCAAAGCAATCAGCCATTGAAAACCCTATGAGGGTGGCTATGAGTCGGTCACGACTGGACGGCACCTAACAACAACAAGAACAAGAACAATAAAAACTATTGTTACTCATAAAAAAATAATATGAAATAGAGACACGTGGTTGCTTTTGACAATTTTTTTCCTTCTGTCATCAAATCAGCAAGGTCAAAAGCAGGTTGCTGTTGTTGTTAGGTGCTATTGAGTCAGGTCCCACTTATAGTGTCCCTCATAGGGTTTTCAGTGGCTGTTTGTTTCAGGATTGTTTGGGGAGTGGATTGCCACATCCTTCTCCCATTTTTGTGGTGCCGGGGATGGAACCTGGATCCTCAGGAAGTGCGCCACGGGACCCTACCCACTGAGCTAAACCCCAGGCCAGTCAGAAGCATAGAGGTATTAAAAGTAGGACAAATAACACATACCGAAAAGATTGATGGGAGACTCCATGAAGACCATTTAGGATACGATATGTAACATCTGCTGGGATTTAGCTCAGTGGGTAGAGCGCTGTGCTGCAGTCTCTGAGGTCCCGAGTTCAATTCCCAGCACCGCAAAAATGGGAGAAGGGCCTGGCGATCCACTCCCAAGGCAATCCCGAAACAGCCAGCCATTGAAAACCCTATGAGGGTTGCTATGAGTCGGACACGAATCAATGGCACCTAACAACAACAACAATGTAACATCTACCCAATGTCCACACACCCAGTTTGTTTATTAAGCTCTTACTAGCTTAGTGACTCTTTTCAAGTTGTGTGCATCAGGTGCTTGTGGTTCAGGTTCATCCCTATAGCCCTCACTGGTTATTTATGGAATAATATAAGTAAAGTCAGAGCTAGGAATTGGTTGATGGAATGTGGGAAGAAATCAAAGTCACAGACAGGCAGTAGGAGAAGGAGAGAAGCCTGAAATAGGATCTGTTAGATCTGTTAGGCACTGGCATTGGAAGCCGGTATCATTAGTAGGGTAAGTGACTTCAAGTAGCCATTTTCCAGAGCAATGCTAATGAGAACTTTGACAGCCAGGGTCCAAATTTAGACCCTGGTAATGGCTCTTCCTGGTCCTGCAGATATCTTAAAACAGCTGATGCCTGATGGAAGGACAGGATAGAAAGCTCTCCTTCTGGGCTGTTTCATTCTCAAAGGAAACTGCCTAGAGTAGGAAAGAATATGCGTGGTTTCTCTCCTAAGAAAAGGAAATTGAGGTACAGCTAAAAATAATAATGTGTTACATAACTCTGAGAGTTAGGTGGTGTTTGCGAAATAAATCTTTGCTGTATCAATAATTGGACTTTTCTTATGTAAAGAGGAAGACTTGCATAAATAGTTAAGGTATTTTTAACTCTAGGGCTCAAAATGATACTGAGACATAAAGGAAAAAATGACTTCATAATTTCAAAATACTAAATTGAAAGTTTTTGGCAGATACCCATTATATATTGTTTCTAAAGCACAGTTGAAGAAAAAGAAGACTTTAAATTACTGTTGTTGTTGTTGTTAGGTGCCATCGAGTTGGTATCCAGCTCATAGTGACCCTCATAGGGTTTTCAATGGCTGACTGTTTCAGGATTTCCTTAGGACTGGACTGGGTTGCCACGTCCTTCTCCCATTTTTGTGGGGCTGGGAATTGAACTCGGGACCTCAGAGACTGCAGAGCATTGCTCTACCAACTGAGCTAAATCCCAAACCCATTAGGAAGCCCAAATAATTTCCAAAACCAGTGAAAACCTAGAATGTGACTTTAACACCCTATATCTTGCATAACTTATTTAAGAGAAAGAATACTTTGTTAATTTGAAAATATTTCTTGGGGGATTTTGATTAAAATATATTTTCTAGGTCAATGAAACAGACATCAACACAAACGGTAAAAAGAAGAATGGAGTTAATATTTTATATTAACTAAATTTAAAATGTAGCTCTAAAATTATAGAATGCTCTTCATTTTAAAGTTAAGTGGGTTTTTTCAGTTTTTCTTTATAAATGATGTATATTTCCCAACATAATTTGGAAAGATAGCTTAGTTTCCTGTTATAATTTAGACAAAGATAAGATGAGATTGGTTGAAGTCTTTCTATAATTATAAAAAGAATCAGCATACAAATATCTCTATCTACATCGAACTAGATCTACAGACAGGTCTTTTTAGGTGTCATCAAGTCAGTATCTGACTCATAGCAACCTTTGTAGGGTTTTCAATGGCTGACTGTTTCAGGATTGCCTTGGGAGTGGATTGCCGGGTCCTTCTCCCATTTTTGCGGTGCTGGGAATTGAACTCTGGACCTCAGAGACTGCAGCACAGCGCTCTACCAACTGAGCTAAATCCCAGCCCATTAGTTTCCTTTTACTTGCCCAGAATTCAAGGATATGAGTTCCAGTGTCAAACAATTTTTGCTGCTCTTCATCCTTAGTTCTATAAAATACAGTTGGCTGAGTGTGTGCTGGATTCATTATGGTCTGCTGTGTATGGTCTACTATGGTCTGTTGTGTTTTGTTTGGGGCGTGTTCTGGGGGAGAGGGGAATAATCCAAAGAAAAGATGGGGGATGTGACTAATGTCTGTTCTGAACATATTTCTCAGAAAATTTAATTCATAGGAAATGCAAATTGCTTGACAGCCTCTTAGGCATCCCCTGCTGATCTGAACCTCCTGGTATTCTTGGCCTTGTACCGTATTCAAACTGTGGACTGGACTTACTGACTCATTTCTTGCCAGTTGACTGTGGCAAAAGGACTGGATGTCACTGGCAAGATTAGGATGTACAGAGATCATGGCCTCCACTGTGGAGTCTCTCTTTCTTAGAGCTCTCCTGCAGGGGCTACGATCAGCCCCGTGGACAGGTCGACATGGTGGGGCCAAGAGCTGACACCTGCAGTCCTACATCTCTAAGGGAACTGCAGACCTGAGCTCAACAGTCCATTAGGAGCCAAGCCTAAGTCTGCAGGTGTCTCAGGTGAGCTCTGGAGTGGCTCCTGCAGCCCCATCTGGTGTTAAGACAGTCCTGACCCAGCCAGGAGCCTGCTGGAACCTCACAAGTCAGGTGGTCAGACTCAGCACGTAACAATCCAGGACACTCGGAGGAATATGAACATCAGAGAAGCAGATGGAAGTTTTGAAGTATAGGCAGGTCCTATGCAATGTTCAATACATCCTTACACCAAGAAATTATTTGCTATTTATCTGACATTTAAATTTCATCTATACTCTATGTGGAAGTGCCAGACATGAGATACTTTGAGCTTGAAGCTGATCCGATAGAACAAAGGTAAGGCATAAGCCATAAGCCACTTGCCTACAAATGCCATTTCTTCCTTTCTTCAGTGACTGGAAATTGCATTGTGACATACTCAGACTCCTGTCAGCTTGTGTGACGTACCCATGGCAGTACACTTCTATGTTCATAGTTTAAATATGTAAGTGTATACATACACACACATATATAATCACGCCAAGGTGATTCTTCCACAAGAAGCCCAAAACAGAAGGATGGGAAATGGAGAGCAATGAGACATCCAGGGAAATCTTATGTGCAACATGGGGCCATCTGTTTGCCAGAATGGATATAGGCAAAGTGCTGTGTCAACCTGCAATGAACAATCTCGTATCCTCTTAGAGAATAAAAGAATCATTTCTTTCATTTTAGGAGGATAAAGTAACAGGGACTGGGTTTCACTTAAAACAGTAAACACGTGTGTGAGCGCTTTATATTATGCCTAAGGAAACCCCAGGAGGCCAGTCTTTCTCAGTGGAGTGGACAGGAGCATCGTGAATGTGAAAAGGAGATTTATACTTTCTGCAGCATGCGTGCGTGATCTGGAGGTGACATCGTCCTGTCACCCAACCTCTTTCTTTGGCTAGATTGCTTTGCCAGACCATTTAACCTCCCTGGGTCTAACCTGCAGATCTTAACAGAGAATATTATACTTGATGCCGCATCCCGGACGCTTGAAAGCAAATGAGAGAGCAGCTGAGGCTGTGATCTCTCAGACTGTAAGAAATCCCAAATCCCATACACCCCAGAGCTGTGCAAATCCCTGTACTGATGTGACACCACTGAGTTCACTCTTAGATATATTTTAGAAATACAAAAATTATATAGTCTATGTTTAATATCATTTCCTTGTGAAAAATAAGATTCTTAAGATATTAATCACATGGGAAGTATTACCTCATCTTCATATACAAAAGTAATTATGATTATTTCTTTAAATATAGTTTACTTTAGAAAATGTAAAGTCTATGGTGTGTCTTAAACTACTACTTAAAAATTATTTTGACATTTGTTGTTGTTAAATGCCGCGGAGTCGGTATCCGACTCATAGTGACCCTCATAGGGTTTTCAATGGCTGACTGTTTTGGGATTGCCTTGGGAGTGGATTGCCAGGCCCTTTTCCCATTTTTGCAGTGCTGGGAATTGAACTTGGGACCTCAGAGACTGCAGTAAAGCGCTCTACCAACTAAGCCAAATCCCAGACCATTTTGACATTTAGTGGTTGAATTAATGTTTTTTTTTTAAAAAAAAAAAAACAGTGGGATGAAGCGAATGGAGTGATATGTTAGTCTAAATTTGCAGCTAGATGGAAACTAATACAGAAATTCTACAAGGCAGTGTGGAAAAGACAAGCAATGCAATATCAAGTTGGGAAAATTGTGCAGGCAGCCCATGGAAGTAAAAGGGTTGAGAAGTAGTTTGTGAAAATATATTTCATCTCCTAATAATCCGAGAAATAATGGCGGGCTTCTCACATGGGCGGGTTGAATATCCTGAATGGAGAAGATGATTTAAAGACACATCTTTTCCCCTCAAATTTACTTAGTATCTGAATCTGCCAAATGCACTCTTTACATTAGTCAAATTAAAGCTGGCCACAATTGCATAAGGAATCGTCTACCATGCTCTTAATCCATTCAAATGACTTACATCGACTGGTGCTAGGAGATAGCTGTGAAAACCAGGGAGGCAGGCAAGAAAGATTTAAGTATTTCCCACATGGTTCTCATCTATGGGAAGGGATTGGAATAATTTTCATAGTAGAATGATATACTAGGAAGAATTCTGTGGACAATTACCAAATAAATGGACTATAGCAACCATAAAATATGTGGTGGCCGGCATGTTCAGGAACTTCAATGAATCATGATGGTGACTCCATTGATGTGTGTGTGTGTGTGTGTGTGTGTGGGTGTGTGTGGGTGTGGGTTTTGTGGGTGTTTATATACAAAGTACAGAGCATAGCTACAAGATTCAGAAGAGTCCTCCTAGGAGGCTAATTATTGTGGTCTGCCATGGCTTGAAGAATTCCTATGGATGTAAGACTCTCCTGACATCCTTGGAAAGTCCTGGGAAAACCTAGACAGATGGTTACCCTGGCCTTTCCTTACCTCTGCTGTCCATTTAAGGCCACTGGTTTTCACAGGAATGATTTAATGGTGGATCTTTGCATCATCCCTATGTAGGTATCATGTCATCAAGTCTCTTCAATTACAGAGTCCTCACATTTTGGGCATCACATACATACATTATATTATGGAAGATAACATAAAGTGACTTATCACTTTGATTTCCATTATATATTAAGGTCACTTACCATACAATGAAGTGATTTTGCCCAAAAAAGAAAGAGCCGGTGGGCTGTGCAACTTCCTAGAGCTCCATGGCATGTTCTTGGCCCTGACAATATTGGAAAGATTATCAGACTATAGTATCAAGTGGATCAGGTATTCTAAGTGATAATTTTTTACAAACAGTGCTTCATCTTATAGTAGTGTTAACATTTCTGCATGTAAAGAAATCATGCTTGGTGAGAGGAGCAATTTTCTTCAGTGTCTATTTCAATATATTTTGGAAGTGAATGAACTCTTCAGGGGAAATAGATACACAGAGGAGACTGTTATTTTGTTTGATCTGCAGTGTGTATGGTGTAAGCATTATCTGCAAGATGTATTTCAGTGTGCGTATATTCTTCATAATAGCTTCATCTACCTGTTAAAATATGTAGAATTTCAGTTGATTTTATTCACTTATCTCTTCATATGAGTCTTAAGCGTGTAAGCAAGTAAGAAAATAACAACTTTATTATTAAATATGATTTGACATAAGGCCACATTATTATTGAATTTGAACAAATACTAATTTTTTATTTGAAAATAAATTTATAAAATGCAAAGCCAAACTGACACTGAGTTGTGAGTTTAAAATAAGTTAAGTGGGATATAATGTTGAAATCTGGGAAGCATTAGTCTAGGCTTCAGAAATTAATGATCTAGCTATCCACAGGTAATCCAGAAGTGGGTTGGAAGACACATATAGCCTAGATATATTTCAATGCCTAGAAATTTAGCTGAAATAGAAAAAGAGGAAGATTCTATTGTTATGAGACTCTATCCTGAGATTAACATATTAAAACTATAATAGTTGAGATATTTTCCCTAATATGATGTTGTTGTTGTTAGGTGCCGTCGAGTCGGTATCCGATTCATAGCGACCCTCATAGGGTTTTCAATGGCTGACTATTTTGGGATTGCCTTGGGAGTGGATCGCCAGGCACTTCTCCCATTTTTCCGGTGCTGGGAATTGAACTTGGGACCTCAGAGACTGCAGTGCAGCGCTCTACCAGCTGAGCTAAATCCCAGCCCTTTCCCTAATATGTTGTTGTTAGGTGCTGTCGAGTCGAGTCTGACTCATAGCGACCCTATGTACAGCAGATCGAAACACTTGCCGATTCTGTGCCAGGCAAACCATCTTATTTATGTTTAAGCCCATTGTTGCAGACACTGTGTCAATCCATCTGGTGGAGGGTTTTCCTCTTTTGCATTGACCTGCCACTCTTCCAAACAAAATTCCATTTTTTTGCTTCCAAGGAGCACTTTGGTTGTACTTCTTCTAGGACAGATTTGTTGGTTCTTTTGGCAGTCCATGGTATATTCAATAGACGTCTCCAGCACCACAATTCAAAAGCATCAATTCTCTTTCTGTCTCTCTTGTTCAATGTCCAGCTTTCACAACCATATGATGCCACTGAAAATACCATGGCATGAGTCAGACGCACCTTCATCTTCAATGTGACATCTTTGTTTTCAATACTCTAAAGAGATCTTTTGCCACAGCTTTTCCTAGAGCAATGCGTTTTTTGATTTCTTGACTGCTGCTTCCACGGGTGTTGATTATAGAGCCAAGCAAAGTAAAATATACTTACCATTATTTTGTTAAACAGCTAAAGGATTCATGTGCTCAGGTAACTAGAAGTCTAGAGATAGGACTGTCTCTGAGGTCATTTCCCTGAGTGGCTCCTGCCTCTCTTCTCTGTATTTCCTGTAACTTCCAGTTATGTTGGTTTTATTCACAGTCTGCTTATATCAAGGGGCTAAAACACCCATTGCAGGTCCTACACACCAGAATATTTAGGGCAAAGTGGAGAGAAACTGTGTGTTCCAGGTTCACGAACAGTAGATCTGAAGTTAACCTGATAGGACCACTTAGGTCCTATGACTACTTATGAACCTGACTGTAGTCAGGAATGGGACATACAAGGACAGTCTCCCTAACTCCTTGAGTCAGGGTGTACAATGAAGTTAAAACACGTGCTGATAGGGTGGGGGAAATTAAAAGTGTATAAGCAACCAACAGCATTGTGGAAGAAATTGGATAAAATGTGGCATGGCAGAATCCAAAGAAAGGAGACTAGAGGTTAGAAGATGAGTGAGTATAGCCAGAGAGGAGAGGGGTTAAATGGAGAGAAGAGTTTCTATTCATTTCCACCAGCAATGCCACTTACCTCCTTCAATTGGGAACCCCAGACAATAGGGTGGGATTTTTTTTTTATTGATTTACTTTTTAACTTTACCTAACTACCACTTATCATAGGGTTAGTAAAGATAGGCTAATTACCCTAACAAACCAATCCAAAATTTTAGTGGCTTAACAAAGCAAAGTATCTCTCCCATTCATGTTGCCTTCAAGGTGACTCTCCTTGAAGAAATGATTCAAGAATCCAGACTTCATTTGTCTTGCAGAGATGACCATATTCAAGCTACAGCAGAAGAGAAAGGAATAGAGGCTTATGTGTGGGAGATGTTAAAGTGTCAGGTAATAGGCCAAAATACATAAACTCTCTCAGAACTTTATTGCAGAGAAGCTGTTGGAGGCTGTCTCTAACAAAGGAGAGTAGCAACTGGGAGAGGAAAAGGAGAGGTTTTATGGGTTCCAGGTGGGAGGAGGAGTGATCAATGTGTCACATCAGGATAGGTGGAAAGTAGAAAGAGGGTGTGTGGAGGGTTCTGATAGGCTGGAAGAGTGAAAGGGAAGTAGTCATCAATTGCCATGCTGGGGCAGATTTTAGGTTAGGTTTTGGTGGGCTTTTTGAGGACTGGGACATGATGGTTAGAAGAAGGCACCATCTTTTAGGAAGGTACCATTTTGTAACAGGTCCTGCCTAATAGGCCTGACTTGAAAAAGAAGCCTATTAATGCCATTTATACTCCATTGGCCAGAACTCTGACCTACAATATCCCTTAACTACAAAGGTGAGCTGGAAAGTGTGGTGAAATGGCTCTACAGTCTAGTTCAGAGTTGCCAGGTGTGATTTCAGAACATCACAGCTGTCCAGGCATCTGAATTGAGAAACTGTACTGAAAAAATATAATGCCAATGAGGAGAGAAAGAAGATTACCATGACCTATAAGTTATTCTAAAATAAACAAACAGTAGGTCAGTCTGCCTATGTATCATCACTGCTTATATTCTCAAATCAAAGAGAACAATAAATAAGACCCAAAAAATTTGTGAGTCACTATGAGTCGATGGTACCTAACAACAACAACAAGACATCTTTTTGGTATTCTCTGCTTTCAGCTAATATCCATCTGACATGAGCAATGATGTCCCTTGTTCCACACCCTCTTCTGAATCCAGCTTGATTTTCTGGCAGTTCTCAGTCTATATACTGCTGCAGATGCTTTTGAATGATCTTTAGCAAAATTTTATTTCTATGTGATATTGATGATATTGTTTGATAATTTCCACATTTGATTGGATCCGCTTTCTTGGGAATAGGCACAAATATGGATCTCTTCCACAGCTGGCCAGGTAGCTATTTTCTAAATCTCTTGGCATAAACAAACCATCATCTATACTGCTGCATCTATTTGTTGAAACATTGCAATTGGTATTCCATCAATTCCTGGAACCTTGTGTTTTGCCAGTTCCTTCAAGGCAGCTTCCACTTCATCCTTCAGTACTACTGGTTCCTGGTCACATGCAACCTCTTGAAATGGTGGGTCATTCACTAATTCTTTTGGGTATAATGACTCTGTGTATTCCTTTCGTCTTCTGTTGATGTTTCATGCATCATTTAATATTTTCCCTGTAGAATCCTTCACTATTGCCACTCAAGGCTTGAATTTTTTCTTCAATTCCTTTGGTTTGAGAAAAACAGAGTGTTTCTTCCCTTCTGGTTTTCTATCTTCAGTTCTTTGCATATGTCATCATAATATTTGATTTTATCTTCTCAAGCTGCTTTTTGAAATCTTCTATTTAGTTCTTTAATTTCATCATGTCTTCCTTTTACTTTAGCTGTTCAATGTTCAAGGACAAGTTTCAGAGTCTCTTTGGCCATGTAATTTGGTATTTTCTTTTTTCCTGTCTTTTAAATAACCTTTTGCTTTCCTTATGAATGATGTTTTTGATGTCTTGCCACAATTTTTCTGGTCTTCAATTACTAGTGTCTAATACATCAAACTTGTTCTTCAGGTGGTTTCTGAACTCAGGTGGTATATACTCAGGGTCATACGTTGGCTCTCATACACTTGTTTTAATTTTCTTCAGTTTCAGTTTGAATCTGCATATGAGCAGCTGATGATCTCATCCACAATCAGCACCTGGTCTTTTGGCTTTTGATATTGAGCTCTTCCGTCATCTCTTTCCACAAATGTAGTCAATTTGGTTCCTGTGTGTTCCATCAGGTGACTTCCATGTGTGTAGTCGCCATTTATGTTGGTGAAAAAATGTATTTGCAATGAAAAGGTCATTGGTCTGACAAAATCCTACCATGTGATCTCCAGCATCATTTCTGTCACCAAGGCCATATTTTCTAATGACTGAGCCTTCTTTGTTTTCAGCTTTTGCATTCCAGTCACCACTAATTATCAGTACTTCCTAACTTCATGTAAGATCTATTTCAGATTGCAGATGCTGGGGAAAATATTCCCTATCTTCATTTGTAAGCTTAGTGGTAGGTGTATAAATGTGAACAAAAGTCATATTAACTGGGCCTCCTTGTAGACGTGTGGATAATAGTCTATCACTGACAGCATTGTACTTCACGACAGACCTTGAGATAGCTTTTTTGATGATGAATGCAACTCCATTTCTCTTTAATCTGTCATCCCCAGAAGAGTAGCCCATATGATTATCTGATTCAAAATGACCCAGGCCAGTCCATTTTAGTTCACTCATGCCTAGAATGTTGATGTTAATGTGCTCTATTTCCCTTTTGATGATTTCTAATTTTCTAAGATTCATACTACATACATTCCATATTCCAATTATTAGTGGATGCCTACAATTGTTACTCCTTGAGTCATGTCACATCAGCAAATGCTGGTCCTTGGGGCTTTAGTACATTTTTGTCATTTAGGTAGACTCTCCTTTGAGGAGACAATTCTTTCCCAGTCATCTTTTGAGTGACTTCCAACCTGGGGGGCTGATTATCTGGCAGTATTTCTCTGCTATTTGTAGGGTTTTCAATGACTAATTGTTTTGGGAGTAAGTTAGCCATGTCCCTCTCTCTTTTCTGTCTTACTCTGGAAGCTCAGCTGAAACCTGTCCATCCTGGGTCACCTTGCTGTATCTGTAATCTGGTGGCATAGCTTTCAGCATCACAGCAATACACAGACCCCATAGTATGGCAAACTGTCAGATATGTCGGAGTACCAGAATACCAGAGCACTTAGTTGTACTCATGAGGAAAGTATATATGGCAGTCATTTGAACAGAACAAGGAAACACTTCCTGGTTTAAATTTGAGAAAGATGTGCATCAGGGCTGTATCCTTTCACCATAACTCTTTTATATCTACGCTGAGCAAATAATCCAAGAATCCGGACTTTATTAAGAAGAACAGGGCATCTTGATTAGAGGAAAACTCATTAACAACCTGGGTTATGCAGATGACACAACTCTGCTTGCTGAAAGTGAAGAGTATTTAAAACATTTACTGATGAAGATCAAAGAACACAACCTTCAGTATGGATTGCGACTAAACATCAACGAAACAAGAATCCTTACAGCTGGGTCAGTATGCAACTTCATGGTAAGTGGATAAAAGATTGAGGTTGTCCAAGATTTTGCTTTACTTTTTTCAACAATCAACCACCATGGAAGCAGCAGTCAAGAAATGAAGGCACACATTGCACTGGAAAAAAACTATTGCAAAAGACCTCTTTAAAGTGCTGAAATGTTAAAGATGCCACATTCAAGACAAAGATGCACCTGACTCATGCTATGGTATTTTCAGTTGTATCATATGGTTGTGAAAGGTAGACATTGAATAAGAGAGACAGAAGAATTGATGCTTTTGAAATATGGTGCAGAGATGAATATTAAGTATACTATAGATTGCCAAGGGCTGGGATTTAGCTCAGTGGGTAGAGCGCTGCGCTGCAGTCTCTGGGGTCCCGAGTTCAATTCCCAGCACCGCAAAAATGGGAGAAGGGCCTGGCAATCCACTCCCAAGGCAATCCCAAAACAGTCAGCCATTGAAAACCCTATGAGGGTCGCTATGAGTCGGATACCGACTCGATGGCACCTAACAACAACAACAACAGATTGCCAAAGAACCAACAGATCCATCCTGGGAGAAATGAAAGCAAACTATAAGTAAGGATGGCTAGAGTGCATCTGACATATTTTGGACACTTAGTAAGTAGGGACCAATCCCTGGAGGACATCATGTTTGGGAGAGTGGGGTCAATGATCAAAGGAAGACCCTGAACTAGAAGCATTGATGCAGTGGCTGAAACAATGGGCTTGAATATAATAAACATCAAATCATGTGCCTGGCACAGAATCAGGGAGTGTTTGGTTCTGTTGTACATAGAGTCACTATGAGTTGGACCCAATTCGACAATACTTAATAGCAGCAATCAAAAATGGATAATGACCAGCAGAGGGTAACATCAGGATAATCCTTGCTCTCATGGAATTTGTAGTTGGAGATTCACTATTATGTGTATATTTTTCATATACACACCATTCTTTCAATCACCTTGAAGATAACAATGTTACCTTCCTAGATGCTTCTATATGCCAACATTAACCTCCTACTCCTCATCGGTGCTAAATGAGAAGCTGACTAAGTAGTTATCAGTTAAGACTATTATATATGCCTCTTCCACCTTAAGCAGGCTGGGATTTAGCTCAGTTGGTAGAACGCTGCGCTGCAGTCTCTGAGGTCCCGAGTTCAATTCCCAGCACCGCAAAAATGGGAGAAGGGCCTGGCAATCCACTCCCAAGGCAATCCCGAAAGAGTCAGCCATTGAAAACCCTATGAGGGTCTCTATGAGACAGATACCGACTCCACAGCACCTAACAACAACTTTCATCTTAATGAAAACACAAACCATGGACAGCAAGAAATTCCACAACTAATTTTTCCTCCTGGTGGTATTTGTTGTGAATGGACTTGCCATTGCTGATTCTTCTAATGAGGTCCTCATTGTTTTTCTTATGATAACTTGGGTGTTGGACACATGTTGGAGGGAAAGAACCCCAATCACTCCCCCACTACCTCCTGCTGTGTTCTCACAGTGCTCAATGCCCACTGGGCATTGGAGAGGGCACTTAAGATAGATGGTAGACAAGACTTCAAGGACTCCCTGACAGATATGAAAGATATTATAAGAAACATTTGTGTTTTCCTGACTTTAGTCTGACAAAGCCAGAGAATTCAGAGTGTAACTAAAAGAGGCAATGAAGTCAGTTCTTCAGGGAGAAATTCCTGAGGTTACCCACTCTCAAGTGAATCCTTTGTTGTTATTGTTGCTATTAGGTGCCCTGGAGTCGAGTCTGACTCACAGCAACCTTATGTACAGCAAATGGAAACACTTGCTGATTCTGTGCCAGGCAAATGATCTTATTTAAGCCCATTGTTGCAGACACTGTGTCAGTCCATCTGGTGGAGGGTTTTCCTCCTTACGTTGACCTGCCACTCTCCCAAATATGATGTCCTTCTCTAGGGATTGACCTCTCCTGACTACATGCCCGAAATATGTAAGATGCAGTCTGGCCATTCTTGCTTCCAAGGAACACTAGTAAACAATTACTGGGCCCAGAGAAAAAAAGTAATTGAAGACTGGACATTTGACATCTGCCTAGTCCAGCTGAATAAAGCCAAAGCCTTTATGCCAAAAATTTTATCAGCTTGTAGAGTTAAAAAAAAAAAAAAAAACACCTAAACTGCAATAATACAGATGTGGGTGGCGCACTTTTCTGTGACATGGAAAGAGTCCCTTGCTCTGCTGGAGTTCAAGGGGGACAAGAATGCTTGCATACAGTGTGATCATTCTATAGGAAAAGGTTCATTAAAAATATGACACTTCAACCTGGGTGCCGCAGCCCCCACTTGTAATCTCAAGGACTTGGAAAAGTGAGGCAGGAGGGTTGCCAGTTTGAGACTAGAGGCAGCCTGCACAACTTGGTGAGCCTCATCTCAAAATTCAATTCAGTTCAACTCAATTCATTCAATTAAAAAGGGACTGAAGATGTGGCTCAGTGGGGGAGTTCTTGCCTAGCATGTGTGAGATACTGGATTCAACCCCCACAGAACTCCAAAAAAGAGAGAGACACTTCATTGAGTCATGCCCGCAGCACAGCGCATGTCATGATCAGAGTAGCCCAGACTTATTCTACACTAGGGACCATCTTCCACACAAAGGCCTGCCTGGTGTGCTAAATTCCAGCAGCTAATGCTTAAGAGGTTTTGAATAAGGATGTTGTTCTGCACATTAACCCAGGCACATCTTGTTATTTCCCTGATCCTGTGCTGCTGTCCTGGTATCCTGGGTCCTGCCAGCTCTGGTCACCATGAACACCCTTCAGACGGTAGACAGCGGCCTGCAGTCCTCTGTGTTTGTGAAGCTGAACGTTCTTACCCTCCAGCCTTCCGGCAGCACATTTTCTTTACAGACCATCCATCATTCTGGGCTCTTCGCTTTGGGGGTTTTTCATTTTGTCAGTGAAGGCTCATGGGGTTGCTAGTGTAGAATAAGTCTGGACTGTGCTGTGTTCATGCTGGAAATGTCCTCTTCTCCCAGAACCCCAAGATCGGTCCAGCAAATTGGCTCCATATCATCCCTACAAAGCACATTAGCATCTGCAATTAGCTGTTGTACAGGATGCCTTTTACTTACACAAGTTTGGAGCTCGGGAAGGGACTTTACATTTATCCTAGTTCAATTTCATCACATAAGATTTCTAGTGAATTATGATCTGTTGACTCACAAGTTCTTTGCTAGTTCTATCTTCAGGTAGAGAAAAAAGAGCAGGAATCAGGTACAATATTTCTTTTTACCTTTATGTTCAACGTGTTGGTGGCAACAAGAATGGGACCTTACATTCTAAAAATGAAAACAGGCAAGGAACAATGTTCATTTTGTTTGAAATACAGACTTAAACATTTAAAATTAAAAACGAAACTCTTAAATGTAAAAAGTAATGATCACTTCTGTTTCATTATAAATTATTACTATATTTCCTTTCTATTGATTATATCTATCTACCATCAGAGCTGGTTTTCCTTTAGTCTTTTGTTATTACCAAGTGAAGGGCTAGCTTGTTTTACAAAGCATGTTCTTAGATGAAGCAAACCATCTTCCTCAAAAACTACTCCTGCTTGGGTGCGGTGGCACACACCTGTAATCTCAGCAGCTTGGAAGGTGGAGGCGGGAGGATGGCACGTTCGAGACCAGAGGCAGTCTGTGTAACTTAAGGAGACCTTGTCTCAAAAAGTAGAAAAATGGGCTGGGGGTGCAGCTCACTGATCCAGCACTTACAGAGCATGCAGGTGCGAGGCCCTGGGTTCAACCCCCAGTACCATGAAAAAAAAAAAACTACTCCTGCTTAATATGAACCAGGATAAACAAGTGGAGAGCAGAAGCTGAGCATGGTATAGCAAATCTCAACAGTCTCTACTAGGTATAAAACTGAATAAAAGGATTTAGGGGGTGGGGTTTAGCTCACTTGGTAGAGTGCTTACTATGCATGCTCTCAGACCCTGCATTTCATCTTCAGCACTGCAAAAATGGGAGAAGGACCTGGCAATCCACTCCTGAAATAATCTGCTGTTGAAAACCCTATGAATAACTGAGATGCACTGACATCGCACCAGACATGGAATAGTGTTGGGGAGTGTTTCTTTCTGTTGTACATTGGGCTGCTGTGAGTCGAACTCGACTTGACAGCAGCAAAGAAAGGTTCACTTAGATGTTCTCTGCCTGCATTGATGGGGCTCCTTTGCTATTAGCTCACTATGGCAGAAGCCTGGTTTACCATGGAAACAAGCTCTGCCTCTTGCTGCATGGCCCAGGCAATCACGAGGGGTCCAGAGGGGGCCTGGGAGGAGAGGCTGTCAGAAGCCACCAGCAGGCTTTGAAGCCCCCTGTGCCCCCAGCTTGCAATTCCCCCTTGCCTCCCCTCTGTGCCCATGGTCGTCTGGTGCGCAGCCATGTGACTCAGCTCCCCTTGGCTTGCTCTGCAGAGAGGACAATGGCTAGGCGTCTGGCCACCTGGAGGCAGCCCATGGTGGGAAATGGGTCACTGGCCTCTTCACACACAAGCGTGCTCCCCGCTGCTGTTGCACAAGATCAAAGAGAAAACACAGCTCAGTGATTCTCCGGGGCTTCTCGTAATGAGCTACCCCAGTGGTTTCTTCCAGAGCCTGTCTGAGATTTAGTGCAAAACAGGGAAAAAATCGTGGGAAGAAGGATTTTGAAGTCTCATTAGTGCACACTGGTATTTTCTCCAAACATGAAGCATATGTTAAATGGATCAAGTAATGTACATTTCTTATTATTAACTGAATGACTCTGTGTTCTACGGGAGGAGGCCAGGACAGACGTGACGATTAAATTCACTACCAGACACAAGGAAAGGGTGTGCACGTGTATACACACCTAAGTGGATGATGTGTGTCATGGGCAGGAAGGGGCTGCTGTGGCGTGGAGGTGGTGCCCCCAATGGGCCACCTATTGGAGGTTTTGTCCTCAGGGTAGCAATGTTGAGATCATGGGGCCATGAGAGGTGGGGCCTGAGGGGAGGTTCTTAGGTCATTGGGGAATCTGTCCTGGAAGGGAATGGTACTGGTTTTGAGACCTAATTTACTTGTTTCTGTAACAGTTGTTGTTGTAGTTAGGTGCCGTCAAGTCATGTCTGACTCATAGCGACCCTCATAGGGTTTTCAATGGCAGATTGTTTCGGGATTGCCTTGGGAGTGGATTGCCATGTCCTTCTGCCATTTTTGCGGTGCTGGGAATCGAACTCGGGACCTCAGAGACTGCAGAGCAGCGCTCTACCAACTGAGCTAAATCCCAGCCCTCTGTTAGAGTAGTTTGTTCTAAAAGAGTGAGCTTGATCTTTCTGGCCTCCATGTTCCTGGGTCATGGTGTGATCCCTCTTGGATGGGCTCCCACCCTAGTGCCATCACCCACCACATAAATATATGGAGCCCCCTGATCATGAACTTTTGTCCTCCAACACTATAAGCAAAATAAACCTCTTTACTTTATAATAACCCAACTTCATGCCTTTTGTTATACCAAGAGAAAATAGACTAATATAGATGTGAGGCATACACTTTATAAAAACAGAAATACACAGTACATTTTGTTGTAAATTCCGATAGCCAAGTAATTCTTGTGGATGCTTTTACTAACTTTTTTGCTAACTTTTGGAAACCCTTATATCCATAGTATCACAGTATTATCCATGGTATTATCCATAGCATTAGTATTATCCATAGTATTACAGTATTACTTACATATTTCGGACATGTAGCAAGGAGAGATCAATTCCTGGAGAAAGACACCATGTTTGGGAGAGTAGCAGGCCAACGAAAAAAAGGAAAACCTTCCACCAGATGGATTGACACGGTGTCTGTGACAGTGAGTTTAAACATAAATAAGATCATGTGCCTGGCACAGAATCGGGAAGTGTTTCAATCTGTTGTACATAGGGTCGCTATGAGTCGGACTCAACGGCACCTAACAACAACAACAAATTACTTCTTCATAAATTTATAATTTAACTTTTTAGTAGTGTCTGTTTTGGGCAACTGGCTTGGAAAATTCCTCAAAATGTAACAGTGGGCTTTCTCCTGAGCCAGTACGATCTGGCTCCACACACCACTGAAAATCTGTGTTGTCTAACAAGCATCATTTGACACTAAATATACACTGTCAAATAATGTTAGCTTTCCTGTGCCACTATCTGATTTTTCCAAGTTTTTCTCATCTTGATGATACCTTCCTATATTACAAGGCCAATAAATGTGCTGATTAACTGATAAGGTTTTACTTCTCCTTTATTTGAAGGCTATGAAGAAAAGTAATTAAAGGGATGGCTTCAGAGGCAGAGAAAACTGAATTCAAATCTCATGCCTGTCTCTTGTTAGGTTAGGAGAAATACAGAAATGCCCCAAATTGCTTCAAATTATGAAATAATGGTAACAACATTAAATCTTCCTGTAAGCCTTAAGTGAGGCGCTGTATGTAATGCTTATACTTAGCACTTGTTGTGAACCTGACAGACATTCATTCTTATAAATTTTTGATCAGTCTCCTCTGTGTGTTTGTAGAATGGTTGAATTTCCTTGTCTATGAACCAGGTGGATCTGCCTGGTATGTCAGCCAAAGACTCCACAAGGCTGCAAATACGGCTTTGTAATTCTGAAAGCGGGCTGGGATTTAGCTCAGTTGGTAGAGCACTGCTCTGCAGTCTCTGAGGTCCCGGGTTCGATTCCCAGCACCAGAAAAATGGGAGAAGGACGTGGCAACCCACAACCAAGGCAATCCCAAAACAGTCAGCCATTGAAAACATATGAGGGTCGCTATGAGTCAGACACGACTCCATGGCACCTAACAACAACAACAATTCTGAAGGCAAGGGGCCAATGCATGGAGCTGGGATTTGCTTTGCATGGCACCCACTGCAGAGGCTGATAAGTTAAACATGGGCCCACATCCTAGGGTGAAAGTGTTTACTTCAGCATTGGGGGACAGCCAGGGATGGTTGGGAAAATAGAATAAAAGAAGAAAGAAAGGAAAGAAATGAACTTTCTTGAGGAAAGAAAGAAAGTCAAAAAAAAAAAAAAAAAACCTCCTGCCAACAAAGAGACAACACAGAGTCAAAGGGCTGATTCTGTTCCTTCCAAAACACACGCCATTATTCCAGTGAAGAAGAGGCCATCTTGGAGAGATTTGTCCATCTTCCCTGCTTCAAAGGAGAAATTTCAGGTCTGGGAATGAAGCGGCCATTTCTCATGCTCCATTTACAGTCCCCTTCCCTGGGGGGCAGAAGAATGGAAGGGGGATTTGTGAAATGCCTGTGGAAGGGAAAATTAACAGAGACTGAATACATCCTGAGTTTCACAATCTTACATTGTCAAGGTAGGAAACTAACTTTGAATAGGAAGTGTGATGTGAATACGGCTTTCCATATGTAGTTGTTGTTATTAGGTGCCATCGAGTCATGTCCGACCCATAGCAACCCTCATAGGGTTTTCAATGGCTGACTGTTTTTTGGGGGATTGCCTTGGGAGTGGGTTGCCACATCCTTCTCCCATTTTTGTGGTGCTGGGAATAGAACTTGGGACCTCAGAGACTGCAGAGCAGCACTCTATGAACTGAGCTAAATCCCAGCCCTTCCATATGTAGACTTCTGTTTATTTTGCACTGGGTGTTTTCCTTCGTCAGTATAATTAAACTAGATATTTGGGGGTTATAAGCCAATAGACTAATAACAGCTATAATTATAGTATTTACTTGATTTTATTATATGAGGCTGAAATGTTATTTCCCCAAATTCGAGATGCATTGGAGAAGATGAAATCAGTAGTGATCAAATGCTTTGTCAGAGCTAACCAGAGTTTAAAAGTCCCCTGAGTGTCGGGGGTGGTGGTGCACGCCTGTAATCCCAGCAGCTCAGGAGGCAGAGGCAGGAGGATCTCAAGTTCAAGACCAGAGGCAGTCTACATAACTTAGCAAGACCCTGTCTCAAAAAGTAAAAAATGGGCTGGGGGTGCAGCTCAGTGGTCCAGCACTTGCAGAGCATGCAAGCGTGAGGCCCTGGGTTCAACCCCCAGTACCACAAAAAAAAAAAAAAAATTCCCTGAGTACATTGTACCGTATCATATACCTCGGGTATTTCTCTTGCCTCAGAACAGGTCCTGCAAATGGACAAATAGGGACCTCTCCCAAGCTCTGGGGAGGCTTGCAGTTATGCTACTGGCTTCAGAAGTCGCCATGCCCCACTCTCGGAAAGATTTTTTTAGAAATTGGTTAAGCCTTTTCTACGCTCTCCTCCCTTCACCTTCAGTCCTGTCTTGAAATGTAGAAAAGCCTCTGCCAGCTCCTGAGTCTATCCCATTTCTA
This sequence comes from Pedetes capensis, assembly GCA_007922755.1. Lineage (NCBI taxonomy): Eukaryota > Metazoa > Chordata > Mammalia > Rodentia > Pedetidae > Pedetes > Pedetes capensis. Next base: position 2,991 of record VMDO01014819.1, on the reverse strand, counting down.
CCATTCAATAGTCAATGCAAGCCTTACTTCAAACAAGATGCTTTTCAGTACCATGGAGAGCTGACCATGCGAACTTTCAACCCAACCTCCTGAGTCCAGATTCCGATGCTGTTCATTTCTGCCTCGGCTTGACAAGTGAGTGCTTTGGATCTCTGTAAAATGAGGATGACAGCAACCATCTGCTCACAGGACTAGCGAAAGGACAAAGTGGACTGGAACACAGGGAACGTCTGTGCCTTTGCTTCTGTCTACTTGGCATTCAGGGCTGGGCTTTAGCTCAGAGGGCTGCTTTGCACGGTGTTCAATTCTTAGCATCCCCAAAATGGAAGAAGGACCTGGCAGCCCACTGCAGAAACAATCCGCCAATGAAAACACTATGAATAGCAGAGAAGCACTGACATAGTGCCCAGAATGGCACAGTGTTGGGGTGTGTTTTGTTCTGTTGTACACCGGGTTGCTATGAGTCAGACCCCGCTCGACGGCACTTAACAATAGTTGGCATTCAAAGATTGTTAACTTGTTTGATTGTAGCCAAGCTTCTGTGGGCTTATCATTCACATAAGCATACATAGCACTGAGTGGCTTGAGTGCCTGTCACATGTGGGACCTGGCGGTCCAGTGGCCCAGGCGGTCCTCCCAGCCCGAAGCTCACATTGTAGCTGGGCACACGCAAGCCACCAGCGAGTGAGTGAACAGAGGGTGTGGATGGAGGTGGTGATTTGAGCTGGGGATGTCACAGAGTGACCACATGGGATGTGGAGCGGGAAAGCCCCTCTGAAGAGGTGCCATTTAGCAGAAGTTCCATGGCACAGAAGCTCTTAAAGAGGAAGCGATGTGGTGAGGGAGCTTCTGGCAGAGGCCTGGAGTCAGGGCTCATCTCTGGGGGATACGGGAAGCCTGTGAGCTGGAAAAGAAGCACCTGCACGAGACACAGCAGGGGACCGAGGCTGCAGAGCTCAGGAAGACATGGCCTGACCCATGTCATGGGAGCAAGCCACGCCCTAGAGCAGCCGACAGCACTAAACGCCGAATGGAAAGCGGGCAGGACAGGAACCACCTCCTCCCAGGTGACTCCGGGAATGTAGGGCAGGAGGTAGGTGAGGTCCACCGCGGTGGTGAATTGTTGTCATTGTTAGGCACTGTGGTGTCGGGTCCGACTCCCAGCAACCCTCATAGGGTTTTCAATGGCTGATTATTTGGGGATTGCTTTTGGGAGCCGATTGCCACGTCCTTCTCCAGTTTGTGCAGTGCTGGGGATCGAACCCGGGTCCTCAGTGAGTGCGGAGCAGCGCTCTACCAACAGAGCTCAACTCCAGCAAGAGTTGGAGGAAAAACATCATCGATGCCTGCAAATGAGCAGGGGGAGCCCCCATCCCTTGGGCCACTTCTGGTTGATGGAGAAGCAGATTTAGAAGCAGCCTGCTGGGCGTCTTACCTGTTGCTAAGCTGATGTGCTTTGGTGCACCAGAAACATAGTTATCACTTGGTGAGTGGAAGACCAGATAGTTCTCAAAGTATAGAAGGAAAACCAAAGTCAGGGAAGAAGGGGCTGGTGCAAAAATAAAACAAAAGCCTCATTATTCCAAAGAGCATTGCAAATATAAATTGATTCAAAACCCCTGTTTTGTTTTTTTAAAGTTGAGCATTAGCCAGAAGCAGTGATGCATGCCTATGATCCCAGTGACCCAGGAAGATGGCAAGTCAAGGCCACAGGCAGCCTGCGTCTTGTAGCAAGACCTTCTCAAGAGAAGAAATGGAAAAGGAGCTGGAGGTGGAACTCAGTGGTAGATCCTTGACAAAGTATGCCAGAGGCCCTGGGTTCAACATTTCAGTATGGCCAAAACAAAAAAAGAAAAAAAGGTTGAGCATTATTCAAAGCATTATTTAACTTTTCATTTGCCTAATAGTTTACAGCTGCAGCTGTAGCCCTGTGCCATCTGATCCCGTCAGATCTCGGAAGCTAAGCAGGGTTGGGCCTGGTTAGTACTTGGATGGTAGACCACCTGGGAATACCAGGTGCTGTAGGCTTGGGAGACAGACCCAGAAATCCACTCCCAAAAATTAATCTGCCATTGAAAACCCTATGAACCGCAGAGAAGTACTGACAATACCGTTTCGCCTGATGTACATAGGGTCGCTATGAGTTGGAGATGGACTCAACGGCACCTAACAACAACAACAATAGTTTACAGAATAATTATGTTCACAAATATAAGGTTGAACAATAGAAACTTAAAAAGAAAGGTAGTTTAGAATAATCAATTGAGTTTAATATGGACAATGAATAAAATGAATATGATTTAAAATGATGTTAAAATGTTAATAATGTCCAAAGACAACATTTCATATCACTCTCTTATGCTGGCTGTCTAATATGCTTTTTACTGCTTAGACGCCTACCTACCTTTCTGGCTTCAACACAGATGTCTACAGTGACCCTGAGTTGTCATCAGACCATGAATATTGTTGTATTATTAATAGCAGGATACAAGCATTACAGTGGCAACAACAGTTCCTAACTGTGGCCCCACCTGGCAGCCATGCCCTTGTCTAGTCTTCTCCCCTTGAGTGTGGACTGGTGTTAAGTATCCATTTTGCAATGAGTAGAATACAACAGAAATGACGCAATGCTACTGTGGAGACTCAGTTACAAGCACCATGGCTTCTACCTTGTGCTCACTACCCCCTCTCCTTCTCTCTCATCTCCTCTTCTTGTTCTCCTCTCCTCTCTTCTACTACTACTACTACTGCTGCTGCTACTACTGCTGCTGCTGCTGCTGCTGCTGCTACTACTACCACTACCAGTACCACTACCACTACCACTACTACTACCACTACTACTACTACTACTGCTGCTGCTACTGCTGCTGCTGCTACTACTGCTGCTGCTGCTGCTGCTGCTACTACTGCTGCTGCTGCTGCTGCTGCTGCTGCTACTACTACACTACCACTACCACTACCACTACTACTACTACTACTGCTGCTGCTACT